>CAUYLG010042217.1:0-35835 GCA_963573385.1 Cacajao melanocephalus
GGTGCCCCCCCCCCCCCCCCCCCCCCCCCCCCCCCCCGCGCCCGGCAACCTTTCCCTTTTTTTTTTTTTTTTTTTTTTTTTTGAGACAGAGTCTCATGCTGTCGCCAGGCACCAGGCTGGAATGCAGTGGCGCGATCTTGGCTCACTGCAACCTCCGCCTCCCAGGTTCAAGCAGTTCTCCTGCCTCAGCCTCCCGAGTAGCTGGGACTACAGGCACACACTACCACGCCCAGCTAATTTTTGTTCTTTCAGTAGAGTCGGGGTTTCACCACGTTGGCCAGGATAGTCTCAATCTCTTGACCTCATTATCCGCCCGCCTCAGCCTCCCAAAGTGCTGGGATTGCAGGCATGAGCCACCGCACCTGGCCCTCTATCTGTTTTTTATTGCTGGTAATGTTTAACATAAAAATAAGAATGATGTAACCCAGGATCCGGGAACCAACAGATGGTAACAGATACACATCCAAAGCAATTTGAGTTTTTAACTTTGCCCCATTTCATTGTGCGAGATATAAACCATTAAACATGACTTTGGCAAGTGCATCCAGTGTGTCAACAAATCTTAAATTACAGCTGTCAGTCAGAGTTACTTGAAAACTTAGCATGCCTTTAAAAGGGGCTAGCCATTTGCAAAGCTGTTCCCAAAGGAGTTTGCCTTCAGCGACCTCCACCTTCTAGTGATCCCCACCTCCTTCCTTTGCACACCGGCTCCTTTTTCTCTTTGCATTTTCATACTTTCTCTACCCCCAACCCTGCGCCACCACCCCACTGAAACATGTTGGCAGTAAAGAATTCATTCATTCTGTAAATAATTTTTTAAAATCTACTGTGGTCCAGTTATATTCTAAATGCAAAAGATTCAATGATGAATAAGACACAGCCCTTGTCTTTGATGGGATCTTAACCTGGTGGGAAGATGGACCTGTATGCCATTGATTGAGGGAGACAAGAGCCAAGAGATGGGGGGTGGTCAGGGAATCCCCAGATAAACAAAGCATGCCTTGGAAAACAGACTTGGAACAGTGAGTGACATTGCCTGGGTTTTGGAGAACTGAGAGTTAGCTTTTTAAGAGAGGGAAGAGCATCCCAGGCAGAAGAAAAGAGCAAGCTCAAAAGCTCCCAGGCAGGAAGGGCTGGAAGAGCATAGCGTTGGAGGTGGGAATGTGGGTCGGAGGGGTGTGGAGGTTACGGGTGAGGTCTGGTGTGATTCGAAGCCAAAAAGGATTCATAAAGGTCAATCTATTATGGCTCCTGAAATTTGCTTATATTTTATGGGAGGGTTAGTGATTTAAACTAAAGGAATACATAGAGGTCTTTGGGTTTTGTTTTGTTTTGTTTTAATGTAGAGATGGGTTTTCACCATATTGGCCAAGCTGGTCTCAAATTTCTGGCCTCAAGTGATCCACTCACCTTGACCTCCCAAAGTGTCAGGAATAAAGGTGTGAACCATTGAGCCCAATCAAGGTATTCTTGAAATTATGGTGTTCATGGTTTCCTCTCTATAAAATAGCTCTTTCTGTAATATTATGTTCCAGAATGGTCCAAGAAACATTTTACACAGGGAATCCTAAAAATTGACCTTACAGAGCGCACCTCCACTGCTGAAGGATGGAATGTTCCATGCATTTGGAGCATTGCTTTGGAGGCCACAGCTGGGCATTCCACGTTTCTTTTAAAATTTTCCTTCCATATTAGAGCAGGGCCCAGCCCTAGTTTATCCAGGAGCAGACAGCAATGGAACTAGACAGTTGCCCCATGCCATGGCAGCACAGATGACTAGAGTCTCAGGGGTTAGGTGGAAAAGAAGAAGGAAAGAGGGGCTAACTCATAAATCCAAACCTGCAGCCCTGGCTGCCCCACCCTGATTCCACCATCACCCTAGGTCTTCCTCAGTTTGCTGCTCTTCTGGCCCCCCACCCAAGACTTACCTCCATCGTCATTTTCAGCCAATTTCACCATTTGGAGATTCAGACAGGGCTATTCTCTGGGGAGCAAGCTCAGTAAATGGTTTTACTTTTTTATCCTCCCTGCAAATGCACTGACTCCAACTCCCCAAGTCCTGAGAAAACACTGCTGGAGGGTGCTCCAGGATGTGGTAATTTACCCAGGCGAAACCCCACCCAGGTTCTGAGGCCCAGCCAGTTCTCTATGAAGATCAGTACACTAAGGAACAGGGGAGCCAGGAAGGCAAGAAACACAGGAACCAAGGAACAGAAGAGGATGCAAAGGAGAGGAGAGGAACCCGGAGCTTTGGGAGGCTAAGGTGGGCAGATCACGAGGTCAGGAGATCGAGACCATCCTGGCCAACATGGTGAAACCCTGTCTCTACTAAAATACAAAAAAATTAGCCGGGCATGGTGGGAAGCATTAAAAAGGGGGAAGCATCTGCACATTTCTTCATATATACAGTTAGGTCCTAGGTTACCATGCTCATACTTAATAATAATTTTTTCTTCAGAATATATCTGGGAAATTCCTATTCATGTAAAAACTTTAATAAGCCTTCAGGCTTCCCATACCAATTCAAGCTTTAAAATCTTAGCTTCAATAAGCCTTCCACTTCCTCCTTATCCCTGCACTGGACTTTATAAAGGTAATCACTGGAAAAGGAATCTGGGAAAATCTGCAGATCACAACACAACAACCACACTACAGCAGCTAAAAACTGAGGGCTTGTTCATTTGCCCAGAACCAAAAGCATTCATTTAGGAGCCCTCAGGAGGCCAGGCGCAGTGGCTCACAGCTGTAATTCCAGCACTTTGGAAGGCTGAGGTGGGTGGATCACCTGAGGTTGGGAGTTTCAGACCAACCTGACCAACATGGAGAAATCCCATCTCTACTAAAAATACAAAATTAGCCGGGCATGGTGGTGGGCACCTGTAATCCCAGCTACTCAGGAGGCTGAGGCAGGAGAATCACTTGAACCCAGTAGGCGGAGGTTGAGGTGAGCTAAGATCGCACCACTGCACTCCAGCCTGGGAAACAAGAGCAAACCTCCGTCTAAAAAAAAAAAAAAAAAAAAGCCCTTAGGAAAAAGAAATAACTGATATTTCAGTTCAACTCATCAACATTAATTGAGCAGATAGTTTCCGTATTTACTATATTCTTAATAGGTAAGGTTGTTTGCCATGAAGCCCCAAGAGTAAAACATATTTGACATGTCATTTCTCTTGCATGTAAGCTGTTTTTATTCATTTACTTTTGCAAAAGAAAGGAATACTTTTCCTTTTTTTCAATCCTTAGGTTTGGGTTTAATAAAATTAAAATTGTTTTGAGAAATGCTTTTAAAGGTCTTTCATTTTTTCTTTTCTTTTTTCTTTTTTTTTTTGAGATGGAATTTTGCTCTGTTGCCCAGGCTGGAATTCAGTGGCGAAATCTCAGCTCGCTGCAACCTCTGCTTCTTGGGTTCAAGCGATTCTCTGATTCAGCCTCTCCTAAATAGCTGGGATTACAGGCGCCCAGCACCACACCTGGCTAATTTTTGTATTTTTAGTAGCAATAGAGTTTCACCATGTTGGCCAGGCTGGTCTCGAATTCCTGACCTCAGTTGGTCCGACCGCCTCAGCCTGACAAAATGCTGGGATTACTGGTGTGAGCCACCGCACCCAACCAGTCTTTCATTTTTTGATGTAATGTTTCAGAGCGAATCATATTTTTAATGTTGTTTGTCAAAGGGAGACACATTTTTCTTTCTCCACAGACTTACTTCATTAAAAAAGAAAGAAAATTCTGTTGCATGTTACAATACAAATGAATCTTGAGGACATTATGCCAAGTAAAACAAGCCAGTCACAATAAGATAAATGCTATATGATACCTCTTCTATGAGGGATCTAAAGTAGTCAAATTCATGGAAACAGTAAGAACTGTGGTTGCCAGGGCTAGGGGGAGAGGAAGTAGGGAGTCATTTGATGAGTATAGAGTTCCAGTTTTGCAAGATGAAAATGTTCTTCTTTGTACAACTTTGTGAATCTGTTGTACAACAATGTGAATATATTTAACACTACTGAACTGTATACTTAAAAATGGTTAAGATGGTTAATTTTGTGTTATGTGCTTTTTACCACAATTAAAATATTTTTAAGTGTATTTTTAAAAAGTGATTCAGGCTGGGCGCGGTTGCTCACCACGCCTGTAATCCCAGTACTTTGGGAGGGTGAGGCGGGCAGATCTCCTGAGCTCAGGAGTTCAAGACCATCCTGGGTAACATGATAAACTCCATCTCTACTAAAATACAAAAAAAATAGCTGGGCGTGGTGGTGCACACCTGTAGTCCCAGCTACTAGGGAAACTGAGGCATGAGAATCTCTTGAGCCCAGGAGGCGGAGGTTGCAGTGAGCCAAGATCGTGCCACTGCATATTAGCTTGGGCTACAGAGTTAAGACTCTACCTCAAAAAAAAAAAAAAAAAAAAAAAAAAAGTGATTCAGAGGACTAGAACTCCAAATATAAAGTTTTAAGACTACCTTAATCAATTTCTACTTTTATTTTCCTTCTTATATATCCACAAGTGTGACATGATTTTAGAAAATCTATGCCTAACTAATTAATATAAATATATTTTTAATGGAGTCTCGCTCTGTTGCAAGGCTGGAGTGCAGTGGTGCGATCTCAGCTCACTGCAACCTGTGCCTCGTAGGTTCAAGCAATTCTCCTGCCTCAGCCTCCTGAGTAGCTGAGACTACATGTGCATGTCACCATACCCAGCTAATTTTTAGTAGAGATGGGTTTCACCATGTTGGCCAGGATGGTCTTGATCTCTTGACCTAGTGATCCACCCACCTCGGTCTCCCAACTAAATAGATTTTTAGGAAGCATAAAATTAAAATCCTAGGAAACTTAAAAAAGAAAGCTTCAGTCACTCAGTTCTAAGGCATTCTGGTGGCATGCAGTATCTGATGAACTTAGTTCAGCCTTATTCAGAACTCTTGTCTTAAAGAGGCATTATTGTAGATAAAGTTCTAGTACTTCAGCTAATTCTGCTATTCTTAGTTAATTTAAGCAGAAAAAGAATTTATTAAAAGAATGACATGGAAGTTCTACTAAAAGGATGGCAGAGGTAAATATGTGTTTACCTCCACTTCTCTGGAAACCCCATTTAATTAACAGGAGATTTTTTTTTAACTGTAGATCTGTAAGGATAAGGAGAACTAAATAGATGTCAACACAACTTTGAAAACTAGTGAGCAAGAGGACGAGTGTAACTGACTTTAAAGTTAAGTGCCTGCGTGGGTTGGGAGAACAAACCTTTCAAATGTCAGAATCCCGAAAGTCTCAGTAATTGACAGCACAAGGTAACTCCGAAGGAAGGAGAGGGGTGGGTAGGGCTGCACACAGGATGGTTCGTGAAACATCTGTAAGAGGTTAAATTGTTAAATTCCATTTCTCACTCCAGGTAGCCTCTTCCCCATCACAGGATAAGCAGATTTAGTCCCTTTGTACCATGTGAACCACGGTTTGCTGTGGCTCTCCATCATTTGCCTTAAAATACAGTCGCTCCTGGAGCTTTGCACAATGGGCCTGCTTCACCATCAGTCACACATTCATGAACATCTGTGACCTGTAATGCCTTAATAGGCGCAAAGAAATACAACTCGAGGTATTTATGAACATCTGTGACCTGTAATGCCTTAATGGGTGCAAAGAAATACAACTCGAGACCCTTGTCCTCAAGGAAGTAACTCCCCAGCTGAGGAAACAAGATGTTAATCCCTTAAATATTACGTAAATTCATGGCTATGTATTTTTAAACACAGTGTCAATTTAAATACAGGGTCAGGCGATCCAAGAATTTCAGAAGTGAGAAAGCTTCACACAGCCAGTTACAGAGTCAGAGTCTATGGGGATGTGGGAGGTGAGCTGGCTTAAGGGTGGAAGGACTTGGGTTTTGGAAGCTGGATGGCCCTCCTGGGCCTGGGAGAAGATCAGGGAGGAACAAGAGCACAACACGGATCGTGGAGCGAGAGCATCTGCCATCAACAGCTGGGAGGAGGATGCCACAGAGCAGCAGGGAGAGATGCTGAGAGCCCAGCACTCACCTCGCAGCGGCCTTCCCTTTGTCTTTGTCAGGTCATCTCACTTCTGACTTCAGGCTGTCCCCAGGTCATAATGTAACCAGGCAGCTTAAATTCAAAATGCATTTTAAAACTTTTTTTTTCCTTTCTCTTGGGTGTTAGTATATAACCTTGAAGCAAACTGCAGAAGCCTTTCCCCTTAGCCTTAAAATAGATTCCACTTCCCTCCCTTTCTCACCATATATACTCCGTTCACATTTATCTAACTGTGTGCCAGTATCTAATTGTGTTCTTTCTTGGAAATTCCACAGGCTCATCTTGAGACAGACAGACCGAGGCTGGAGACCCAGGTATAAAGTCCCAGAGATGACTTCAAAGTGGCTAGTGAACAACACAACCATTGTTGAGATGAGGCCAGTCCGAGATCCATTTGGACTGGGACCCAAGACAGCCACCAGAACCAGACACACAGACACCGTACTCAGCACCATTGCTGCATGCCTACCTTATCAAGTTTTCCTGTTTTAAACCCCTGCCTCCCGCCTCACACCACAAAATTGAAGCGGTTGTTTTGGATAGGATCCAGCCACTTCCCCTTTACTAATATTGGTTAGTAAAATCACTTTCTTTCTACCAGACCTTACTATATATATATATTTTTTTTTTTTTTTTGAGACAAAGGTCTACCTCTGTCACCCAGGCTGGAGTGTATGCAGTAGCGTGATCTCAGCTCACTGCAACCAACCTCCACCTTTCTGGCTCAAGTAATGCTCTCGCCTCAGCCTCTTGAGTAGGGAGACTACAGACATGTGCCACCACACCCAGCTGATTTTGTTGTTGTTTGTTTTTGTTTGGTTTGGTTTTGTTTTTGAGATGGAGTCTCGCACTGTTGCCCAGCCTGGAGTGCAATGGCACGATCTCAGCTCACTGCAACCTCTGCCTTCTAGATTCAAGCCTTCTCCTGCCTCAGCCTCCCGAGAAGCTTGGATTACAGGTGCCCACTACCATGCCTGGCTAATTTTTTGTATATTAAGTAGAGACAGTTTCACTATGTTGGCCAGGCTGGTCTCGAACTCTTGTCCTCATGATCCATCTGCTTTAGCCTCACAAAGTGCTGGGATTACAGGTGTGAGCCACCACACCCTGCCTAATTTTTGTATTTTTTGTAGAGATGGGATTTCGCTATGTTGCCCAGGCTGGTCTTGACCTCCTGAGCTCAAATGTTCTGCTCACCTTGGCCTCCCAGAGCACTGGGATTACAGGTGTGAGCCACTGCGACTGGCCTACCAGACCTTACTTGTACTGCAAGCAGGGAGCATCGGAACCTACATTCCATTACAATAATGCTACCAGGGATTCCAGAAATTCTACCTCTTCCAGAAGTCCAGCCTTTGGATTAATATTAGAATCCTACTGCGTGTCAGCTGTCTTTCATGTCCCTTCTCACATTCTCGAAGCCCACCTTTTGCTCTGCGGCATATGGGATGAGATGACCAGCTGAAACAACCAGCTTTGCTCAGGCGTAACCCAACAGCAGGCTCAGCTGAACCCAGGACGGCGTCCTCCCTGCCTGAGCTGCTCTGCTGCCACCTGGAGGGAAGCTCAAGGGAGCTGTCCAGACATTTGACTCTGGGTGCAGGCCCGAAAGTGCCAGGCAGTTAGCATCCCTAGGCCAGACCTTGACCAATGGGAAACTTGGGGGTTTTGCAGCAGATACATGCTCCCCTATTCTGTACTTTGAACTGACAATTGTGAGGGCTTTTTACACATTTCCTCATGGGGGCCCCAGAGAAAGTGAACCACCACTGCCCATTAGGAGTGACCCCCTTTCTAACACATTTCCTGGACTGGCTTTTCCTCCTTCTGTTTCATTCTTCCCTGTCCCCAAATAAACAAGTCTTCAAGCCCAAATGAAGACATTTCTCCCCAAAGAAAACTGTTTAAACTTTTTTTTCCCTTTTCTTTCTTTTTTTTCTTTTACTTCCTTCAGTAAAGCACCTACCTCTTTGTTTCAGGATTAATTACTGAGGGAAAAAAAGGCAAATTAAGACATATCTCCCCAAAGAAACTGGTTAAACTTTTTCTTTTCTTTCTTTTTTTTCTTTTACTTTCTTCATTAAAGCACTTACCCTTTGTTTCAGGGTTAATTGCTGAGTGAAGAAAAGGCTAATTCTAGTTCTGTACATATTAATCACATATATCTTCTGCACTAAATTAATGGGATGAAATTAATCATGATTGAATGGAAACAGAAGGAATTCAAAATAACTCGTGGAGTGTGAGAAAGGAGAGATTTTGCTCTGGCTTTTAATATATTTTGTTTTTTTCCTCACTGGGAAAATATGCAGTTAACCTCAAGAACCAATATGCAATCAAAACCTACTGACTTTTTTGTTTCTTAACCAGGATTTATGTAATTTGTACATTAAATGAAGCTAGAATTTTCTGGCAGTGCAGTCACCACCAACTCCCAAATTCTGGCTAGAAGCAGCATCATTTACACACAATAGTGAGTTTCTGCTACTTAATTACATTAAATTAATCCAGTGGTTTTGAGCATGAGGGAAGACAGTGTTCTGCCCTGAAAAGGCCTTTAGTGACTGTTTTTGTCCAGGAAACCAGTGGAAACTGTGTTGCCATTCAAGAAAAAATGTGGTCAGGGGATTGTTTCATTTATTGCTAAAGCAATTCTAAGTGTTTTATTTAGTGGGTTGATTTTCAGAGTAGTCTGTGTCTTAATAAAGATTTTAAAAATCTAGTATTGATACATTCTTTAAGGCTTGGGAAACAAATGTTAATTAAACATACAATGATCCTTGTAATCTTTGGCACATATCCATTTTTTTCAGCTTAACATTTCTGAGGCTTTAGCTACTTCATCTAGTAAATATTTTATAAACTATCTGGGAAAGTTGTTGACAGTCTTTCAATGGTACTTGTCTAAAACAGGATAGATTTTCAGCTAAATGTGTGACTTCAGTGTGGTCCTACAAGACAGAGGATAAATGTATCTCTCAGAGAAGAAAGGCTGGCAGGCAAAAACGCTTTCACTAAGGTCCTGGAATTGAAAACAATTTTCATAACAATACTAAGATGTTACTTGCCTTATTTATTCAGATTCAATCATGACTTTATGCTGGAGTTTTCCAGAGGCTACATGACACGTGATGTTGAAACCACTCCAATTGTCCCATAGAACTGTTTATAGTTTCTTTGAATGACAGAAATTGATCCTCTTCCCAGCCTTCAAAATTGAGAAAGTTACATTTGTCTTATCTTTGTTCCTTTCTCAGGAAACCAATCATCGGGCCTGGCAGATAATAGCAAGGAACTGAAACTCACCAGATCACTACATCTGAACAATGCTTGCCTAACCAACCACCTGCTTCCTGCTGACCAACTCCTCTTCCTTAACTCTCCCTAATTCCTGTTCTCCTGCATGTAGTTACATTTCTTCCCTGCTATATAAACCTGTGGTTTTACGGGTCAAGGAGACAGATTTGAGACTGAGCTCCTATCTCTGCTACAGGACCCAATTAAAGTCTTCTTTCAATAATAATTGTCCAGCGATTGGGTTTCTGTGTGGTGAGCAGCAGGACCAGACTGAATTCCTGGTGTTTTGGTAACAGTGTCACAGCAGATTGGATGAAGAAGTAGCTAACAGGAGTCACCTATTTTATAAGCTAGACATTACAGAGATTCGCAAAATTGGAAAGCAATGCCGCTTTTCTAATTTTTAAATAGTTATTTTTTTATTAAAAATGTTACTTATGTCAATATATAATGGGTTTACTATGAGTTGATATTTTTACAATTTGTTTTAACTTCTAATGTAGCAGATATTGATAGACATACTTTTTTTTTTTTTTGAGACAGGGTCCCACTTTGTCACCCAGGCTGGTGTGCAATGGCATGATCACTGCAGTCTCAATCTCTTGGGCTCAAGCAATCCTCCCGCCTCAGCCTCCCACATAGCTAGGACTACAGGCACACACCACCATGCCCAGCCAATGTTTTTGATTTTTTATGGAGATGGGGTCTCCCTTTTTTGCCCAGGCTCGTCTTGAACTCCTGAGCTCAAGTGATCCATTTGCTTTGGCCTCCCTAAGTGCTGGGGCTACAGGTATGAGCCACTGCACCCGGCCAACATACTTATTTAAACAAAGGGTTTTGTTTGTTTGTTTGTTGTCACTCGATATATTTTAAGAGCAAAAATGGATCCTGAGATCAAAAAGTTTAAGAATCACTGGTATAAGGTAAACAGCAATGGCTTTGAATCGACAGAGTCCCGCCACTTACTAGACACCTTTCCACATGCCCCATCCCAGTATGCACACATGCACACACTGTAAACACACACATACACACACATACCATGCTCTTTCTCATCCCCTGCTTAAGCGAAACATAAACAATTTAGTTTCACAAGTAAATATCTATTGACCCAACAAAGCAATTAAAAGAAAAAATTCCCCAACAGAGTAATTGCAATGGACTGAATGCCTATTTCCCTCCAACGTTCATATGCTGAAATCCTAACCCCTAAGGCAATGGTATTTGAAAATAGGGTCTTTGCCTTCATTAATTGGATTAGTGTCTTTATAAAATAAGTCTCAGAGAGGTCACTAATTTCTTTCCTATGTTTAAAGACAGAGTAATTGCCTTTTGTAACTGTAAAGGGGTAGGTTATATGTATTCACATTTATTTGTATATGCATAAAATATCTCTAAAAAATACACAAGAGAGCAGTAACATTGATTGCCTTTGAGGACAGAAGTTGGAGCTGAAGGAAAGAAAAGAAGGAAGGTCTTGGAATTTTGAACCACGTAAAGTTCTTGGAATTTTGAGTATATACTCAAAATATAAAATAAAATAAAATACAAAATTTAAAAAGCCAACACAAATTTGCCTTCTTTCCAAAGTATCCCCAGATACTCATCCAGATCCACATAGCCCAACTGACGTTTGATTGTTGTGTCCTTTTTCATGGAACTCATCTTTCTCTACCACATTAGAAGTTCTTTGAATGAAATGACCACCTGCATACTTATAAGTCTTAGAGTTCCCCGTTTTACTTAACACAGTACTGGGCACAAAGCAGATGCCCAGTAAAACGAGTTTATTAACTGATAAGCGTACTCCCAAGGACTGAAATCCTGGTGCTGAGCCAACTTTCCATAGCAAGTTGCTTTTTGTGATGAAAATACATGAGATTGGGTCAGCTAAGGGGAAGACTTGGCACGTTCTGATCAGCAAAGGAGACATACATACACAAAAACATGTTTTTAAAATGTTTGCTATTTTATATTTGAAAAAAAATAACAGATGCAGTCATCGCAGAAAAGGTAAATTATTTGCTGGACTCCCTACAAGTATTTTATAGTTTGGACCCATTTTTACTTGTTGACATAACAGAGGGAGCATGGTGATCTTTTCAACACTGGGGCCTGAGAACTTCATCCAGTTGGGAAATCAAATGACCTGGGAGATTTTCTGTAATAATGTAATTTATTTGTCTCCTATTTTGGATACATTGATGCTGAGTGTTTGCAGAACAATTATTTAGAATTCTAAAGTGTTGTATACATGAAGCAGTAGCAGTAATATGTCAGCGTCACATGATTGAAGATCCATTCGACCTTCCTTTCAGGTGAGGATGACTGTGGTAACATAAAGGCTCTTTAGGTTTCAGCTTGGGCCCTTTGTTTCCAATCTTGAGAACTAAACTGTTGGAATAGATCTCTACTATAGATCCTAAAATTGGTCCTATTTGTTTATTTATTTATTTATTATTTGTTTTTTAGGGACAGGCATTCTTGGTATGTTGCGCAGAGTGGACTTGAACTCCTGGACTCAAGGGATCCTCCAACCTCAGCCTCCTGAGTAGCTGTGACTATAGGCACATGCCACAGCACCTGGCTCAAATTTTGTACTTAGTAAAAGGTAGTTGACGTAACAAAAACAGGGCTTCAATGCTAGCATAGAAAGAAAATCAGTAGGTGAGATGATTTCCCATCATTTGAAGAAGCTGTCACCCAAAAGTTGCAAAGTGTCCCTGCCTGGGTCCCTCCAATCAGGAGAGAAACACTACTGATTCACACGAAATGTCATCAACAAGATGCTCTGCTTCCCAGGCCTATTTTCACTCTTGTAAGGTTAACAATGCTTAACTCAAATAAATGACTACTGGAGGGTAAAATTTCAGATGGTGAACCATTTAGCATTTTCTACTGTCTCTTAAGATTATCCACTAAGTTTCCTCTGGCTCTTTACTTTCTTTACTACAACTGCAAATTCAAATGATGAAAGTTTGCATGTTTAAACTTAGAAATTATCGGAAGAGAAATTTTTGTTTTATTCAAATTTATTTTTTAAACATTTACAAAAGAGAAGCAGAGAATTGTGATCACCAGTTTGAAAGCCAAACGCTGTTCTGACTTTTTATTGTTTTCAAGAACAAAAGACCTTTTTGTTGGAAACATCGGAGTTGATTTTTATGTTTGGGTACATTAAAGCGATAATGACACGTTTCTTGCATAAACTACCATTGCGTCTCACACTAGACTTTCTGATGTTTCATAATTTTCTAAACATATTTCAGAGTTATTGGCAAACACAAAACTGCAATTTAGATGGATATCAGAACAATTTGACAATTTTTCTCATGTTTTAAACTGAAAGTTATGGAAACACCACAGAGGAAATCTGCCACTTGTGATGGAGCAAAATCTTTACTTGGGTGTTTTTGTTTTTGTTTTTTGAGACGGAGTCTCCTTCTGTCACCAGGCTGGAGTGCAATGGTGCAATCTCGGCTCACTGCAACCTCTGCCTCCTGGGTTCAAATAATTCTCCTGCCTCAGCCTCCCAAGTAGCTGGGACTATAGGCGTGCACTACCACGCCCAGCTAATTTTTGTATTTTTAGTAGAGACAGGGTTTCACCATGTGGGCCAAGATAGTCTCAATCTCTTGACCTTGTGATCCACCTGCCTCGGCCTCTTTGAGAGTTTGTCTCAACCAGATTACTTAGTTCCTTTGTTTAGTCCCTAAGTCATAAACATGTTTATCCTTTAGCTTAGTTTATCAGCACAGATGAAAAAGCACTTTCAGAAATTTTATTTGTCAATTCTTCTAAATTAAAGCTGATTCCCTTCTTTTAAAAGAGGCACTTTTCTAACTTCAGATGTTTTCTTCTCGGAGAGAAGACGTGTGTGATTCTGTTTCCCCACCTATGAGGCCGATGTGTGTGCCTCCTTTCCTGAACAATCATTACCCGACTTGGGCCTGCTCACCAGACAGTTGGATTGTTGAAAGGACCTGGTCTGGGGCCAAGACACTTTAGGAATCTCTGCTGTGCTCATGCCAAACTCTTGGCAGGAAACCGGGCTGAGCGCTCCAGGCCCCAGTGCTGAAGGCTAAAAGACCGGGCCCTTCTATGATGCCTGGCTCCTCACCAGGCAGAGCTGAAGAGAGGCTCTCTTCCATTGCTGAGATTCTGCCCCCATCTCTTGTGCTGGTTGAGAGAGCTGTAGCCAATGACCTCCTACGTGGCTACCATTTCTAAAACATTGTTTATTTCATCATTTAATTTTTTTTTTTTGAGACAGAGTCTCGCTCTGTCACCAGGCTGGAGTGCAGTAGAACTATTTCAGCTCACTACAACCTCCGCCTCCTGGGTTCAAGCAATTCCCCTGACTTAGCCTCCTGAGTAGTGGGACGACAGGCATGTGCCACCACACCCAGCTAATTTTTTGTATTTTAGTAGAGACAGGGTTTCACCATGTTGGGCAGGATGGTCTCGATCTCCTGACCTTGTGATGCACACACCTCGGCCTCCCAAAGTGCTGCGATTACAGGCGTGAGCCACCACACCCGGCCTAAAATTTCTATCTGGGGGTATTTTATCACATACATAGCATATTTAATCACAGTTCATGTACATAAATATATACAGTTTATAAATATGTAAGGGATATTCATGTGTAAAAATATTTTCTGATGAGAGTTCCCAATCGAAAAAGTTTGGATACCACTGTTCTATGAAAAAAAGTTCTAAAAATGGTTTCTATGCTTTTTTCCAAGAAGCAATTAAAAAGCTTATTTCTAAGACCCAAAAACCAAGCTGAAACAGCTCCAAGTGGCCAAAGACAGGATAACTGGAGCATTAATACAATGGACTGAAACATATTAAATAAATTTAAAATGGATACATTCATAACAATATGAATGTATCAGTTTTTAAATATTGATACATTCATATTATTTAAATAAACACATCGATCATCTTTAAAGGATGTTAATAAACCAACTAATTATTCTGAAAAGAATCAAGCATTGAACCTGACTTTCTTGTGTGAGCTGTATCTTAGGATACCAAATACTTAATGAGGGAAATTTCACTCCCTCTCTCACTCCCTCTCCACACATACATACTCAAAGAATAATAGAATATCATCGTTTGGCAAATCTCAAATTAAATAAAATACAGGCTATGACTTTCAGTGGCCGCTAACATCACAAGAAGAGAAATAACTGAAGATGACGTGCGTCCCAAAGGAAGATTGAACACCGCCTATGACACTGTTCTGCCAAAAAGTCAAACCTGAATCAGATCAAGCATCTAAATCTAATAACCAAGTTTTAGGAAATACAGAGGCCTGCAGAACACCATAGAGTACAATAAGCAAAGCCAGACTGTGGCAGACTCAACTGGAAAGATAACCTGTTTCTTAAGCAAATCTGTTTCAAGACAAAAGAAGGGGGAAGAAAACCTATAGCTTCAAAGAAACTCAAGACATGTAAACCAAATCCAACTTGTGGACCTTTTTTGTGTTCTCAAATAAATCAAATTTTTTAAAACTTATAGGACAATCAGGGAAATCTGAACACCAGATAACAGATTATTATTATTATTACTATTTTTGAGATGGAGTCTCGCTCTGTCACACAGGCTGAAGTGCAATGGCACAGTCTCGGCTCACTGCAACCTCCGCCTCCCAGGTTCAAGCAATTCTCATGCATCAGCCTCCCAAGTAGCTGGGATTACCGGCGTGTGCCACCACACCTGGCTAATTTTTGCATTTTTAGTAGAGACTGGCTTTCACCACATTGGCAGGCTGGTCTCGAACTCCTGACCTCAGGTGATCCACCTGCCTCACCTCCCAAAGTGCTAATATTACAGATAACAGGTAATATTAAACATTGTTAAGGTTTAGGTGTGATCATAATTTTATGGCAATTTTTTTTATGTCTTTCTCTTTTAGAGACACTTAATACAATATTTGTGGATAAAGTAATACCATATAGCTGGCACTGGCTTCTATAAACTCCAGTGTGGGAAAGGAGAGAGGGGTGCCTTCTGTAGTCTTAGAAGGTACAGGTGAAACAAGAGTGGGCACAATTTTATTTGATTGTTGTAGCTACATAATTTGTACATTCGGGCTTATTGTTCCATTCTGTTTCCTTCAGTATACATCTGGAATTATTCATAATAAAAGATTTTTCTAAAGGCTTATGCTATGCCCACAGCCATCCTCCTTTGTATCCCTAAAGCACACAGTAGAGAAAATGTTTCTCAGGATCAAGAATTTCAAATGTGGTGGAATCCAGTAAAAAAAAAAAAATGAATCTGAAAGGACCTATGAATCACTGCTGCAATCTCACCTCTGAGGAAAAGCCAAGAAAAAGGGAAAGATGGTCGTAATGACCTTCATTATTGCCTTATGCAGGATTTCCACCGTTGAAAGGGAAATTCTGTAGCATTTAGTGGTCTCAATTAAATATTTAATACAAGAGCCATAAGGTGTCATCAAAAGAAATGAAACTTTATTGTGTGCCCAGTTTCCTGACATCTGCTAAGGCACGTCCTCCTCCTGACCCCAACTTAAATCCGGAGGATGGGCCAGGGCAGCAATGCTGGAGTTTGGGTTCAGTGAATCTTTTCACTGAAATGTGTTTAGAAGGAGGTGACTTAGTTTTTGTTGTTGTTTTGTTTTGTTTTGAGACTGAGTCTCACTCTGTTGCCCAGGCTGCAGTGCAGTGGCATGATCGCAGCTCAGCAACCTCCGCCTCCTGGGTTCAAGCACCTCAGCCTCCAGAATAACTGGGATTACAGGCACGCGCCACCACACCCAGCTAATTTTTTGTATTTTTAGTAGAGACGGTGTTTCACCATGTTGGCCAGGCTGGTCTCGCACTCCTGACCTCAAGCGATCCACCCACCTCGGCCTCCCAAAGTGTTCGGACTACAGGCATGAGCCCCCACACCCAGCCATGACTGAATTTTTAAACATAATTTTATTTGTCCTGTTTTTTAAATCTTAAAAGCTGCTGGGCACATAATAGTTGCCTCTGAGTGTCCACTGAATGAAGATTTGTGCATATGGTATTTCACAGCACTCAGTGGAGCAACGTCCCAGCTGTTCATCTGCACACAGCCTGGAGAGCAAACACACATCGCTTTGGTCCCTGATACTGCAACTAAAACATTCTAATAGCTTGAGCTCTGAGGACTTTTCCAGGTGTATCCGTTTTCTGGGGCTGCCGTAACCACAAACTAGATGGCTTAAACAACAGAAGTCTGTGATCTCACATTCTGAGGCTAGAAGTGTGAGATCAAGATGGTGTTGGGGTTGGTTCCTTCAGAGGGCTGTGGGGAAATGTCGTGGTTGCTGGCCATCTTGCACGTTCCACGTGTAGATGCATCACCCTGATCTCTCTGCCTTCATCTTCACAAGTAAGTGCTCTCCCTGTGTGTACATCTGTCTCCAACTGTCCCCACCCTGCTGCTTTTTTTTTTTTGAGATGGAGTCTCTCTCTGTTGCCCAAGCTGGAGTGCAGTGGCGCCATCTCGGCTCACTGCACCTCCACCTCCCTGGTTCAAGCAATTCTCCTGCCTCAGCCTCCCGAGTAGCTGGGATTACAGGTGCCCACTACCATGCCCAGCTAATTTTTTGTATTTTAGTAGAGAGGGATTTCACCATGCTGGCCAGGCTGGTCTTGAACTCGTGACCTGAGGTGATCCACCCACCTCGGTCTCCCAAAGTGCTGGGGTTCCAGGCGTGAGCCACCATGCCCAGCCTCCAACTGTCCCGTTTTTATAAGGACATTCGTCATATTAGTCTTCACACTAATAAACTCAACTTGGTTACTTCTATGAACACTCCATCTCCAAATAAGGCCACATTCTGAGGTGCTGGATTTTAGGACTTCCCCATATGAATGGGAAAAGTGAGGTGAACCAAACTACCTCCATCTTAGAAGTGAGCCTGACTGACTCCATCTTGGCTTCCTCCCCCCTCCCGCCATTCCTCCCTCAAGTGCATACCTGGGTCACACAATGCTGGGTCATGTTCTGCTTAGGACCATAGAAACACATAACCATTGTAACCATACCCTGTTTGACAAGCCCACTTGCTATTATGAATAACCCCTTGATTGATTGTATAGAAAGTACCAAAATGCCCCCCTTGGTAACCAGCAATCATGGGAACCACCTGTGTACACCCTCCTTAGTTAATCAACAATCACGGGCGCCTCCTGCCTCCTAGTTACCAGCCTCCTCCCCTAACTTGCTTGTTCTGCTTCTGTAAAATTCTGCTTCAGCTAGGCTCCCCCTCCCCTTTCTTAAGCAAGGTATAAAAAGAAGTCAAGCCCCTTCCTCAGGGCCGAGAGATTTTGAGCATGAGCTGACTCTCGGTCACCAGCAATAAGGGACTGACAATCAGATCTCAGAGAGTGGCACTTTCCTAAAAATTCTCTCTGATACAACAAAAGGAGGTGCAATTCAACCTCTAACACTAGGCGGCCCTTCCTTCCCAAGCCCTCCCTATCCTCGGGGACAGCTGCATTAGTTTGAAGCCCCTGTCTTCCCAGGAAGGCACTGGGATACAAGGCCCCAAGCTCGCCTTCTTTGCCTGTTGGCAGGAAGAGCACCCTCCCACTCTTGCTCCTGAAGCTTTCTCAATACTGCTGTGGTTAATGTTGCCTTTTTGGCTCTTGGTGGCCTGCTTTGTGACTGTGACTTTCTCGTCATTATAATGGTGTTCGTACCGCTCTCTTCTTTTCACTACAATAGTCCTTAAACCCAAAGAAGAGGTTTTTCCTTGCCAGCAAACATCAGTGGTCTACCCTTCTACTGGCTATTATATTCCTCGGACACTTTTCAAAAAGTAGCCTGCTCTTTTCAGGAACTTGGGATATGTTTCCCAGATCTAGAAAAATATGGGCAGGGAATAGAGTATTTCTTCCCTCTTGCCCTGGAGCTCCTCTCCCAGGATGAGACTAATTTTCCTTTTACTTTTCAAGACATGTTATGTCTCTGCTTCAAGGTACCCCAGTCTCCCTAAATCTTGGGTAGCCTTCATCACATTTTTGTCTGAAATTCTTCACTTTTTTTTTTTTTTTGAGACAGAGTCTGGCTCTTGTTGCCCAGCCTGGCTCCATCTCAGCTCACTGCAACCTCCACCTCCTGGGTTCAAGCGACTCTTCTGCCTCAGCATCCCAAATAGCTGGGATTATACACACCTGCCACCATGCCTATCTGATTTTTGTATGTGTAGTAGAGATAGGATTTCATCATGTTGGCCAGGCTGGTCTCAAACTCCTGATCTCAGGTGATCCTCCCACCTCAGCCTCCCATTATGCAGGCATTACAGGTGTGAGCCACCACACCCAGCCAAAATTCTTCATCTTGATGCTCCAAGACTTTGTAATTTTCCAAAGTTTACTACCCCATTTTTCTAAGAATCTGAGGAGCTCACTGATGTGCAAACCAGGTATCCACGAGCTCTGACTATATGAAAAACATCTTCACATAACCATCATCCCTACCTGTTTGGAGTCTGGCCCACAGCAAGCATACAAAGAAAAAGCCTTACCCTTTCTGATATGTAAAGTAGACTTCTAGCGCAACGGCTTCATCCTTAATCACAGCGCTTCAAATATTAGAGCTAGAATGATGTCAGTGGTGGACTCACAATCCCTTAGCTAAAAAGCGTCAAGCATTCCAGCCGCCAACATGGTGAAATGCCATCTCTACTAAAAAAAAAAAATTCGCCAGACGTGATGGCATGCACCTGTAATCCCAGCTACTCAGGAGGCTGAGATAGGAGAATTGCTTGAACCAGGAAGGCAGAGGTTGCAGTGAGTGGAGATCACGTCACTGCACTCCAGGCTGGGTGACAGAGTGAGACTCCATCTGAAAAAAAATAGTGTCAAGCATTGTTAGCTTGAAACTTGAAGAGACTTAAGCTCATTTTGTGCTTGCTAAGAGTGGGCAGCTACACTCAGGTCAGCAGACAACAGTAACGACTGCATGCTGAGATCTCAATGAAATCTCAGGGGTAGGAGAATTCAAAAGGCCAGAAATTCCAGAGGCACAGACTTGGGGTATGGAGGTAGGAGTGACGGTGGGAGGGAGAGACTGCTGCACCAATCCACTAAACAAACACCAAGCTAAGGCAGTGTGTAAGTCGTGAGAAGCCTGTGAAGCCAGACAGACTTGGGTTCAAACCCCAGTTCTGTCTCTCACTAATTCGGCAAGCCTACATGTATCTTTTTCTCGGTGTCCTCATCTATAAGTAAAATGAAAGTAATAACAGTACCGGTCTCACAGGTCCATTGTGATGAACCCATGAGATAATGTGTAAGGACACGGCATAGGGCTTAGTACAGAGCCGGCACCCAATTAGCTATTGTTTGTTTTTCAGATGGAATCTCACTCTTGTCGCCCAGGCTGGAGTGCAATGGCACGATCTCGGCTCACTGCAACCTCCACCTCCTACGTTCAAGCAATTTTCCTGCCTCAGCCTCCCCAAGTAGCTTGGATTACAGACGCCCGCCACCACACCAGGCAAATTTTTGTATTTTTAGTAGAGATGGGGTTTCACCACATTGGCCAGACTGGTCTCAAACTCCTGACCTCATGATCTGCTTGCCTCAGCCTCCCAAAGTGCTGGGATTACAGGCATGAGCCACTGTTCCCGGCTTTTTTTATTTTTTATTTTTTGAGATGGAGTCTCACCCTTTTGCCCAGGCTGGAGTGCAATGGTGCGGTCTTGGCTCACTGCAACCTCTGCCTCCTGGGTTCAAGTAATTCTCCTGCCTCAGCTCCCAAGCAGCTGGGATTACAGGTGCGCACCACTACGCCCGGCTAATTTTTTGTATCTTTAGTAGAGATGGGGTTTCACCATGTTGGCCAGGCTGGTCTCAAACTCCTGACCTTGTGATCCACCTGCCTCAGCCTCCCAAAATGCTGGGATTACAGGCATGAGCCATCTCACCCAGCCGTTAGCTATTGTTATTACTATTGTTAGTATGGAGCCCAAGGTGCCCTCCTCCTATGTAATTTATGTAATAGAAATTACATAGACTCCTATGGCTCTGTTCTGTTGAAGAAACAAAGATAATTCATTTGGCTGTAACCACAGGCATTTATGGACAAAGAATTTCCTCTCTTCAAACTCAAACTAGCACACACAGATGTGTTCTGGCTGGCACTCTGTAAAATGGAGGTGCGTTTTCCAATCACCGTTGACCCTTGAACAGCATGGGGGTCAGGGATGCCAACCCCCGGCACAGTCAAAAATCCATGTATAACTTTGCACTCCACAAAAAACTTGACTACTAGTAGCCTCATGTTGACTGAAAGCCTTACCAGTAACATGAACAATTGATTAACACATATTTTGTATATATATTGTACACTATATCTTTTTTTTTTTTTTGAGATGGAGTCTTGCTTCTGTCCCCCAGGTTGGAGTACAGTGGTGTGATCTCAGCTCACTGCAACCTCCACCTCCCAGATTCAAGCAATTCTCCTGCCTCAGCCTCCTGAGTAGCTGGGATTACAGGCGCCCACCACTATGCCTGGATAATTTTTGTAGTTTTAGTAGAAACGGGGTTTCACCATGTTGGCCAGGCTAGTCTTAAGAACCTGAGATCAGGTGATCTGCCCACCTTGGCCTCCCAAAGTGCTGGGATTACAGGCATGAGCCACCACACCCAGCCTGTATACTGTAGATTACAATAAAGTAAGCTAGAGCAGAGAAAATGTTATTACAAAAATCATAAGGAAGAGAAAATATATTTACTATTCATTACAGGAAAACGGATCATCATGAAGGTTTTCATCCTCCTCATCTTCACATTGAGTAGGATAAAGAGGAGGAGGAAGAGGAAAGCTTGGTCTTGCTGTCTCAGGGGTGGCATATAAGTGGACCCACACAGTTCAAACCCGTGTTGTTCCAAGGGTCACTATATAGTATTTCATAATGAGCCTCTCTTCACATCTTTAACAGTCTAATATAATATGGTTAGCTTGTCAGTTTCACAAAAATGAAACGAAACATCATCCACAAAATGAGAATGATGTCTCAGAGGGTATGGTTAGAAGGACTCGAATCACAGAAGTCTCTCTAATTGAGGGATTTGATATGGGCAGCCTTTTCCTCAGTGGCTAGAAAGGGTGAAACTCTAGCTGCAGTTTCCTGATAGAAAGGCAGTTGCCATGGTTTCTGAAGCATGAGTAGAGTCAGAAATACCATTTTTTTGTACTTATACACAGAAAAGATAAGACCTCACTTTTGTTTTTCTTAGCACATCTTTAGAAAGGCAACAGCGGGAGAATAGAAAGTAGAAAAAACTGGTGATAAGAACTGGCCAGGCACGGTGGCTCACACCTGTAACCTAAGTGCTTTGGGAGGCCGAGGTGGGCAGGTCACCTGAGGTCAGGAGTTCGAGACCAGCCTGGCCAACATGATGAAACCCATCTCTACTAAAAAAAAAAAAAAAAAAATCACAAAAATTAGCTGCGTGTGATGGCTCACACCTGTAGTCCCAGTTACTCAGGAGACTGAGGCAGGAGAATCTCTTGAAGCCAGGAGGCAGAGGTTGCAGTGAGCCAAGACCGCACCACTGCACTTCAGCCTAGGTGACAGAGCGAGACGTTGTCTCAAATAAATAAATAAATAAATACTGAATTAACCATAGGGTCAGAAGAGAAAAGTTACTTCTTTTTCTGTTATAACTATAAGAATTCATAATTCACCCCAAAAATGTATTGACATATTGGTAGCTGCTGGTATTTTTTATTGATTTATCTTCTTTTTTTCTTTCTTTTTTTTTTTTTTTTTTTTTTTTTTGATTGAAACTAACACGGTCACCCAGGCTAGAGTGCAGTGGCACGATCTTGGCAGTTCACTGCAACCTGCACCTCCCGGGTTCAAGAGATTCTCCTCCCTCAGCCTCCTGAGTAGCTGGGATTATAGGCACGTGCCACTACGCCCGGCTAATTTTTGTATTTTTAGTAGAGACCGGGTTTCACCATGTTGGCCAGGCTAGTCTGGAACTCCTGACCTCAGGTGATCCACCCCACCTTGGCCTCCCAAAGTGCTGGGATTACAGATGTGAGCCACCGCGCCCGGCCTGACTTGTCTTCTTGACAGACTGGTTTTGGCTCATGTGGCTAGTGCCTGCTTCCCCATCTGCCCAGGGCTTTCCCTATGTGGGCAAACCAAAGGAAATCACACTCCTTGTCTTTCTTTCTGAAGCATGTTGGACCAGCTGGAACTTGTCTTTCTCTCTGAAGCATGTTTTTTTTTTTCCAATCAAGAGAGACTGAGTTTCTAGTTATAGCGTGTAGCATGAAGCACATCGCTTTGATCAGGGTTTGTTTCTGTTACATCAAGGGAGATTTTGTTCTGCTAAAAGTTGAGGACATTTTATTATTAAATTTTTGTGAATCTCTGCTGCATTTTTGATCAGAGACCTAAAAAGGGGACAGTACAAAGAAATGAAAATACAGTTCTTGTGCAAAATGGTGACTCCTGTGTGTGTCTGTGTGTGCTGGGGTGGGATGGGACTGGTGGTGTGCCTGCTAAATGTAAGTGCCAGGCTGTATTTCTCTCAACACTGCCCAGATACATTTTCTTTTTCTTTCTTTTCTTTTTGTTATTCACACAATAGAAAGCTTTGCGTTTTATGTAAAGTGGAGTTCCGTTCTAAGCTCAGCTAATTCCAATTTATTCCATGAATTCCCAGAAAATCATCTTAAAATTTTGTGCAATACAATTCCTCATTGAGCAGGGCAGTCCACAGACTACAAGAAATACTTTATCCCTGGAACTACCCATCAAATCCCATGACATTCCCCAAACAGGCAACCAACCAGAAATCCTCCATAGGTTTCTAAAATACCTGAGGAGGCACCTCATCCCCAGTGAAAATCCCTGGTCTGAGATCTCTTTCAGTTCTGAAATTCCGTGGTTCTTTTTATATGCTATATCTCCAAACTTAATCTAATTAATTATTTGTAGTACCTATTATGTGCCTTATCGCTGAAGGAGGCAAAAATAACCTTGTGTCTTGTTCCTTTGCAAAGACTTTTACAGGCATATCCCTAATGCCCAGCACAGCCCAACACCTAGTAGGGGCTCAGTAAGTACTTTTGGATGTGGGGAGGATATTCCAGCAGCAGAAAACACGAACTTTTCCTTACATTCTACATTGCTACATTTCTGATACATTCTAATCGGGAAATTCAGAATAACACATGACAACAATAAAAGATGAGTACAAAATAATATTTCATTAAGGGGTGCATCTTTGTAGATTGAAGCTGTAAATACAATAAAGTGATAAGAGAAATTACTGAGATACTCAGAGAAGCTTTCGTAGGCAGTAGAATTGTAGCTAAGGCATGAAGGAAGGGTTGAACTTGGGAGAGGAAGGGGGAAGGTTTTCCAGAGAAACTGAGCAGAGCCCAGAGTCAAGAATGTGCAAGGTCTGTGTGCAGAATAGGGCAACAAAGTCCACACTAACGAGGGGTGGAAACATTGGGATGAGGTATCCAGGGGCCAGATTTAGAAGGGACTGGAAAACCAATTGGTTAAAACTTGTTATTTGAAAAGTTTTAATGAAAGCCACGCTATGCACTATTATAGAAACCCAGCCAAACTGCTTACATTGTTGGAGGTTCAAATGAGTGTGGATGACTGAGGACCATACCATTGGAAGTGGGAGAATAGAACAGCAGTTACACTTTAAGTTTCAAGTCAAATAGGCCTGGGTTCACTTTCTGACTCTGCCTCTATTAGGATCTCGACCTCTTCAGCTTCAGTTTCCATTTCTAGAATGAAGCAAATAATAGCGGCTACCTCAGATGATTATTATAAGGATAATATAAGATGGTGCGTGGGAAACGTTTGGCGTGTCGTAACAATTTGATTACTGATAAGTATTGGTGACAACGAATGTTAGTTGTATATATATCCAAGATTCACTGGGAGGCTGCCGACGGGTGTGGGGAAGAGTAGAGAGAGGAATCTAGGAGTAATGCCCTCTATCCTTCCTTTTATTATTTGGGTTTCATAGAATAGCTATTTTCAGGGGGTGATGATTAAGGAAATTTCTCTGTGAAGACATGATTTTCTGTCTCACCTATTGAACTTAGTGTTTGTTGATAATTTGTTATTTATTTTGTTGCTTTCAAAGAAAGGAAAATATTTGCAACAATGACTTCCCATATGTCTCAAAGGCTGTGACACAACCACTGCATAGAATGAAAACTCAGACGATTTTTCTTTTCTTGCAGTGCAGGTAGAAAAGACTTCTACAGAGAGGGAGAACTCCTTAATTTATTTGATCCAATCTTTAGTGATATTATTTGGGTTAGCATTTCTAAAGCTGCATGAATATAAGAATTAGCTAGAATACTTGTTAAAAATACAGATCCCCAGATTCCTTCTCTGGAGAGTCTAGTTTAGTTCATCTGGGCTTCTTGTGAAGGCAGTTGTAAAATTTAGTGATAATAGCTGATAATGATTGAGTGCCTACCATGCATCAGCCACAGTTTGAAGTTCTTTATATGTATAAACTGAGATCCTTGCCATAATTTTAAGAGGCAGGTGCTAATACTATCTCCATATTGGAGATGAGTAGCTAAGCAGAAAGGGGCTAAGATTGCAGAGCTAGTAAGTAAAAGAACCAGGATGTGAGCCATCTAGCCTGGCTCCAGAGCCCATGCTTTTAACCATTACCCTTTCCGGCTCCACCTTATACACAGATGCCTATGCTGTCATTTAAATGCTTTTTTTATATCACCAGAGCAAGTAAGGATGACGTTCTGTTTTGCACATTTGGTACCACATTTAAGTAGAAATGCTTTTTAAAGGAAAGTGTGTAAAAAAAAATACATGCGAGAAGAAAAGTTTTTTTAAAAAGAACAAGACAATAGCTAGCTGTGAGATAACTTCAACTGAGCTAAATATGTGTAATTGGAGTCCCTAAAGGAAAAAAGAGGGAAAAAAATACTTGATAGAGCAATGGCTAATTTTTTTTTGAAAACTGAGGAAAACCATAAACCCACAGAACCAAGAAGTTCAATGAACCCCAGACATGAGAGGCACACACACAAAAATGAAACAGTGCATTTTATAATCAAATTGCTTAACACCATTGATAAATAAAACAATCTTAAAAGCAGCTAGAGGAATAAAAAGACATATTTTATACAGTGGACCAAAGAGAAGAATGACAGCAAACTTCTTGCTAGAAACAATGCAAGCAAGAAACAGTGGAATAATACCTTTATTTTGTTTTACTTTTTTAAATTTGTGAGACAGGGACTCACTCTGTTGCCCAGGCTGGAGTGCAACAGTGCAATCATGGTTCACTGAAGCCTTGATGCTTTGGGCTCAAGTGATCTTCCCAGCTCAGCCTCCCAAGTAGCTAAGACTACAAGCACACACCATCATGTTCAGCTAAATTTTTTTTAAGACATAGGGTCTTGCTATGTTGCCTAGGCTGGTCTTGAACCCTTGAGATCAAGTGATCCTCTCATCTCAGCCTCTCAAAATGCTGGCATAACAGGCATGAGCCCCTATGCCCGGCCAAACAATACCTTTAAAGTACTGGGAGAAAAATCCTGTCAATTTAGACTTCTACACCATGTGAAAATATCTTTCAAATATAAAGGAAAAATGGATATTTTTCCAGATAAAATCTGAAAGAATTCCCCACAAGCAGACCTTCATTACATGAAATATTAAAGAAATTTCTTCAAGCAAAATAAAGTGATACCACATAGAAATCTGGATCGACTCAAAGTAATGAAGGGCACTGAAAATGTTTTCATGGCTAAAGATGATGACTCATATCTCCTTGATCTTAATGGAGCTCCTCGAGCATTGAACCATTTTCTACGTGGACACAGAAATGAATCTAGCAATGATGACTGATGCAGGATGTTTTGCAGCTAACTCACATTCAATTTTGCCAACTTTAGTAATATAGATCCTAAGTCATCCCTCAAAGGTATAAGCAACCAGCTTAGAAAAAGGCTCAATGATTGATGATTTCAAGTAGCTTTCAGTTTCTTGAAGACAAACTTGGACTCTTTCTGGTCTTGATGAAGACTAAACTTTTTTTTTTTTTTTTTTGTGAGACAGAGTGTTGCTCTGATGCCTAGGCTGGAATGCAGTGGTGCCATCATGGCTCACTGCAGCCTTGACCTCACAGGCCTAGGCAATCTTCCACCTCAACCTCCTGAGTAACTGGGACCACAGGCATGTGCTACCATGCTCACTTTTTTGCCCAGGCTTCAATCCTGCCTATAGAATGGGAAAAAATGTTTGCAAATCATATATCTGATAAGTGGTTAACATCCAGAATATACAAAGAACTTCTGCAATTCAGCAACAACAGAAAAGCAAGCAACTTTATTTTATTTTATTTTTTGACCTCTGAACTTTTTATTGGTCTCTTGCTCCCAAAAGGGTTCCCCGCTTCTGCTGGCTTAATGTCTCAGAACTTTGGTGGTGTTGGTCTTAGCCACCACTTTGCCATCCACTATTCTGTGGGTGGTGGTCTTTTGGATGGTTTGCGTGGAGTTGCTGTTGTCCAGGACATCACCAAGACTGAAGTCCTCCCCGTCATCAAGCAGGCTGCAGTATGTGGTGATCTCACCCTCCAGCTTGACCTTGATGTTCAGCAGGGCCTTGGACTCCTGAGCCTGGCGCTGTCCCTCCGCCTGGGTTACAGCAGGACCACCTCCAGGTGCAGCAGGATCCCATCCAGCTGCTCCACCTGCACAGCTCAGCGGGCCTCCACCTCCCTCAGGCCCTCAGGCTGTTCTCCAAGCTGTCCTTCAGGTTTCTCATTGAGCCCAGGCTGATCTCCAAGGACCGGACTGTATGTCTCAGCTCCATGAATGTCATCTCAGCAGCTTTGATCTTGGTAGAGTGCATGGTGACTACTGTGGTGCTCTCCTCAGTCTGCTGGGGCCAGTACCTGTCTAGTTTCTCTTGGTTCTTCTGAGACATCTTCTCGTATTGGGCCCAGTTGTCTGTCATGATCTTGCTGAGGTCCTGAGATTTGGGGGCATCTAATTCCACAGTCAACCCAGAGCTGACAATCTGGGCTTATAGGCTTTTTACTTCCTCCTCATAGTTCTTCTTTAGGAAGAGCAGCTTCTCCTTGAAAGCCTCAATCTCTGTCTCCAGCTGCAGCTGAGTGACACTGGTGTTATCAATGACCTTGCAGAGCCCATGGATGTCGCTTTCCACAGACTGGTGCATGGCCGGCTCTGTCTCACACCTGGCTCTAAGGTCATCAGCAGCAAGATGGGCGTTGTCGATCTGCAGAACGATCTGGAAATTGTCCACAATATTTGCAAAGATCTGAGCTCTCAGGTCCTCAATGGTCTTGAAGTAATGCACCCAGCCTCTGACCTGGGGTCCCTTATTCTCTAGGTGCTCCCAGATTTTGCTCTCCAGCCTCCGATTCTTAGTCTTCACCCTCCTCCCTCTGTCCAGGTAGGAGGTCAGGCAGTCATTCAGGCTTTGCATGGTGTCTTTCTCATTCTGGATGCCCCCATTCCCACCAGACCCCCGGCCATCCCTGTGGCCAGGCCCCCGGACCCCAAGTCTCCCCGGAAGCTGGTGGAGCAGGACACGAAGATCCGGGAACCAGAGCCCTCGGCGCCTGCAGAGACGCTGGCCGCTGCTGATTGGCTGGGCACCGTAGCTGGGCGGCTGGATGGAGCCCAGAGACCTGTAGTTGGCGGAGAAGGAGGAGCTAGTGGCGAAGCTCATGCTGCCCAGTAGGAGAGCTAGAGGACAGGACTCAGGCTTTGCCAATGATGCAACCTGATTTTAAAGCAGGCAAAAGACTTGGAAGATGTTTCTCCAAAGAAGAAATACAAATGGCCAATGAGCAGGTGAAACGATGCTCAGCATCACTAATCACTGGGGAAGTATAAGTCAAAACCAAAATGAGATACCCTCTTAAACACAACACTATAGCTATCATTAAAAACAACAACAACAGAAAATAACAAGTCTTGGCGAGGGTGTGGAGAAATTGGAACCCTTGTGCATTGCTGGTGGGAATATCAAACGGTACAGTTCCTGCAGAAAACAGTATGGCAGTTCCTCAAAAATGAAAAAATTTAATTTTTAAAAATTAAAACTTTAAAAATGATCCAGAAATTCTGCTTGAGTATGTACTCAAAAGAATTAAAAGCAGGATCTTAAAGAGATATCTATGCAGTCATGTCTCATGTTCTAATGACGATGAATATATGTTACCCATGAATCATAACGACACTCAGCAAAAGAGCTCAACATTTTATTGAACCATAGAGTGTGGTAATTGCAGTTCCTATTTTCCATAATCATGCTTTGTGGGGAATGTTTTTATTTGGAGAAATGTAAATCACTTTTGGAAACAAATTCCATTACAATTAATAACAAATTCCATTACAATTAATATCCACATAAGAAAAATGCGTTCAATTCCAGAAGTTTAATTTCAGAAGCCTAGCATTTTTCACAATAGTCAACAGGTGGAAGCAACACAAAAGTCCACCTATGGTTGAATGAATGGGTAAAATGTGGTATATACACACACTAGAATTTATTTGGCCTTGGAAAGGAATTCTGACACATGGTACTGCATGGATGAACCTTGATGACATTATGCTAACTGAAACAAGCCAGTCACAAAAGGACAAATATTGTATGATTCACTTATATGAGGTACCTATGGTGGTTAAATTTATAGAGCTTATAGAAAGTAAAATAGTGGTTGCCAGGGACTGGTGGGGCAAAAGAAAGGAGAGTTGTTGTTCAATGGGCATAGAGTTTCGGTTTTGCAAAATAAAAAGAGTCCTGAATATCTGCTATGTAACAGTGTGAATGTGTTGACTACTGAACTGCACACTTAAAAATGATTAAGATGGTAAATTTTATGTTATATATACTTATCATAACTTTAAAAAAAAAAGATGGCAGGACACAGTGGTTCATGCCTATGATCCCAGCACTTTGGGAGGCTAGGGTGTGCTGATCACCTGAGGTCAGGAGTTCAAAACCAGTCTGTCCAACATGGAGAAACCCTGCCTCTACTAAAAATACAAAAATTAGCTGAGTGTGGGGGTGCCTGACTGTAATCTCAGCTGCCTGGGAGACTGAAGCAGGAGAATCCCTTGAATCTGGGAGGCAGAGGTTGCAGTGAGCCAAGATCACGCCTCTGCACTCCAGTCTGGGCGACAGAGCGAGACTCCATCTCAAAAAAAAAAAAAAGAAAAGAAATTTCATGCCGTGTGACACTCATAAAAGCGATTCACTACTTAGTTATAAAACAATGACATCTGATATTGCTTTGAAAAAGATAACTGCTCACATCAAGAGTCAAAGAGATCCAAGGGATCACTTCTGATTTGGTCTATGATCCGCAGTGTATGAAATGCAATTATTGTATCTTTTCAGGATTTGATCAAATGCTGTTACTGCTTTATAAAATATCTAGGTATGTTGGGTGTGAATAGGATCATATTTATAAAAGTAGAGTCTCTTTGCCAAAAAAAAAAGAATTTAAACAGAGAAAAAAACATTATCAGTAATGTCATTATGCTACTTCTGTAAACATTGTCGTATTATTAAAAGGAAATCTGTCTATATAACTAGTCTGGGCTAGATATCTAAGCCTGATAGGTCCTTTGTTACAGCAAGTAATATTTAGTTTCCAGAAACCAGTGTTTAAAAGCCTGCTTTGTACAACTGTTGAAGTCTATTATTACAAGGATTTATTTTTGGCACTGAATCCTGGAGCTTTGGCTAATAGCAGTCAATGAGGTAATTCTAGCCTAATTTTCCAAGTATTCTAATGACGATGAAACTATGTTACCCATGAATCATGACACTCAGCAAAAGAGCTCAAAATTTTATTGAGCCATAGAGCATGGTAATTGCAGTTTCCATTTTCCATAATCATGCCTTGTGGAGAATGTTTTTATTTGCAGAAATGCAAATCATTTTTGGAAACAAATTCCACTACAATTAATATCCACATAATAAAAATACATTCAATCCCAGAAGTTTAATTCCAGAAGCCTAGATTCACATTCCCCAGAGAAGATTTTGTTTTGTGATCTTGATGCTAAAGAAAATAATACCAGCAACAGCAGTTTACAAGTGCAATTGTTTTGCTGATCCTTTTAAATTAAAATTTGCCCATTTGAGAATGAAATGTCATTTCTTCCTTTTTCCCAGGCAACTTTCTTCTTTCATACCTTGTCGGTTATTTTGCATGCTTAGTTTTTATGCAATCTTAGTAGTGAAGAAGGAAGAACAGGGGAGTCACATAGCAGAAACAAGGGTCCTTTGCACACACACAAAAAAGGCATAGATTATAAACTAGAAACAAGAACTATGTCTTCAGCATACAGAGCTCATGGTGCTCCACATTTTGTGGTCATTAGAAAGCAGTATTTAAAATTAAGTGATTTTTAAAAGCACTTTACCATGAAGAAAATTTTTTAAGTCTTATTTTTGTTACTCAGGGCCTGTGGCTTTCTAAATTTTAGCAATTTTTTAAAGGGAATATTATGAAAGTGTGACCATTTTTTTTTATATGGGGGGTTTAACATAGAGACCATTTTAAATTAAGGCAATTAAGGAAAACGATAATGAAGACCTCTGTGTTGACTGTCTTTCTTACTTTACCATCTCCAAATTGTTGTTCATTTGTATAATCTATATGAGAAAGAGCTGATTCAATGGACTTACCATTATAACAACAGTATACTTCATTGAGATGATTATATGCAATTTCATATAAACTGTTTCTTGTTTCTATGTCAATTATTCCCCTAAGCAAACACTTTCATTCGCACAAGACTTATATCAAATTCAGTCTTCTGTTAATTGTTAGAAGCATTACAAAACACATATAACAATATCAGAATAATTTATTTAATGCTACTATATTTTTAAAAAGTGAACCGCAATCTCATTGAGGTAGATATCAATTTTTCACAGTTTCCTTAGATTGTGAAATAAGCACCATCTACTTCTGGGCAAAGAAAGAGAAGTACAGATGAACAGGAACTGTTTCCTATTCTTTCTCTGGAAGTCTTTTGTTTACATGAAAAAAGTTTCTTTGCAATGAAACTGATTATATTCCATTTGTATATTTACATGTTTATCTTTTAGGAGAAAAAGCACTCCACAGTGTAGGAGAAAATCATTTCAAGTACGTTGTGGGTCAGAAGTGTGCTCGTATCTAAACAAATGATGATATAAAATAGTTCCAAATCAATCTTTACTTTTCAATATATCCTGACAATATTTAGAGAAGTTAGTGATGGTTAAGTTATAACAAAATATGCTTACTAACTTTATATTTTTCCAATTAAAGATGTGAAGATACAAAGGCAGCTGCTGCTTCAGATGACTCACAGGTGGAGCATGAAGTCATTCCCCATGGAGGGAGAAGGTGAGAAGTCCTGTCATCAAAGAGGCGGAGGTGGCCTGGCCTTGAGTCTCACATTGGTTTTTTTCACCTACTTAGTTGAGACGTTTGTCTTCAAAACTAAACCTTGTGGAGAGTGAATGGGTAACAATTTCAGATCATCGCCGCTGGTTTACATACCAAGAGCCAGAACTAGAAGACAGGACCATAGCTGTATATAAAGCAGTCTTGGCAAGTCAGGAGAAAGATAGGCTATTCTTTGAATCCAGAGATATTCAAGGGTACTCTGGAGTCCAGAAGAGGGGAGCTGTGTTAGGTGAGTGGAGGGAAAAGTTAAGTGTAGAAGGGCACTTGCCCCATGTTTTATGTGATTTCCTAGAAGAAAACCTCTTAGCAGTGTGCCCTGGCACAACCTAGGGTTGCCAAGGCCAGACAGAGAGAGACTGAGTTAGCTTTCTTGAGTGACTCTGAGTGTTGTGAAGGGACCTAGAAGTGCCTGCATGCCTTTGGGCAATATTAAGAAAGCTGTTTCTGGGAAACTTGTTAGGGTGGGTCACTAAGGCCGAGGCACAAATAACCTGTGCCCAAGGCTACACCGAGGACCACACAAGCCAGGGGATGAACCGGTATCAGGACCAGAAAGACCTCAGAGCACTATTGTGTCCCTGTCACAGCAGAGGACAACATGATGCTGAGTCAGCCTGGAGGACTTCCTGGCACGCAGACCATGATGATGTCTGCATCTGAAGCCACAGCCTCCAGCCTGAGGCAGCAGCATCAGGAGACCCAAAGGGCGCTACATGGGACCTCAACACTATCTGATACCCCATCCTCCACTTTCCTATCACCAGGACACGTGTCACCTCACACGTTATCTTGGGGAAGAAAGGGAAATGAATTAAAAATCCAAAAGAGGCAATTTCATCTTGGAAGAGACTATGTTACCTGAGAAACATTTTCTCTTTATTGTTGAACAGGTTTGAATTGACCAGATGTGACAAAATGTAGTCTTCACCTCTTATTCAGAGAGTAGGATTTTGGAAGGATACTAGAATAATTGCAGGAAAGTAAAAAGACTTTTCTGTACTGAGTATAGGGTGCAAATTTACAACATTCCCGAATGACTAACAAATAATCCCCAAAGCCATTGCTGGTGGCTTATCATCACCTGTTCCTCTCTTCCGGTGGAGCTTCTTCCAACTATTTCCAAAATAGCCAAAGGCCTGTGGGCTCTCCCACTCCTCTGCCCTGTGATCTCTCGTTCAGCACGCAGTCACCTCCAGGACTGACTGGTTTAACTGGAGGCTGGCTGAGGTGCCCAAGCAGGAGCTGCCCGCCCCCTGCTGCGTTAGGAACTACCCCTTTAGATGTTGCACTGTGGGGAGATGGTGTCCAGGAGCAACTGGGGTGGGTGAGCAGTTAGAGGCTCAGGGCAGTGCCTGTTTTCCAATCAGAGTGGGAAAACGTCAATATTTTAACAATCGGCAAAGCCAGACTGATATGCACTAACTGAATGTAAGGAAGTTCCTGCCTCTTCTCCCCCACTTCCAATCAGAGCCTCAGACTCTCTGGAAGCCACTGTTTCTCCTACTCCCATCCTTCCACCTGCCAGAGTGCCTTCCTTAAAACAGTCTTAGCACCACCCTCATAGCAGGAGCTCATGTCGGGAGTAAGAGGAGTAACAACCACAAGTGAGGGTCTTAGAAACTCATCCAGGACTGAGGCAGGAGAAAATGTCATTAATGAACACCGCTGATCACATTTTTCAGAGAAACAGAAATATAAGTGGTGGCTCTATATTGGAATGAGTACTGCTGTTACATTGTTAGATTGATGTTTATGGGCTGGCACGAACCTAAATACTCTTTATGATGTTGCTTGTATGAAAACAATGCATGTATAAGTTTCTGTTGAACAATGTATAAGCAAGTCTTTCAGATACAAGCTCTTCTAATTTGAGGACTACCCGAGTGATTAAAAAAAACTATAAGCATTAATTTTATAAATGCTAATAAATTTATGAGACATTTCAAAATACACATACAACACGAGAAAGACAGTTTAGTAAAAATTAAGGCAAAGGGAAAATAAGTTAGAGAAAATAAGATGAAGCCATAGATAATTTCTGGTTTTAAAATGCATGTCTGGGCTGGTCATGGTGGCTCACACCTATAATCCTAGCACATTGGGAGGTCGAGAGTCCAGGAGTTCAAGACCAGCCTGAGCAACATGGCAAAAGCCTGTCCTTACAAAAACATACAAACAAAATTAGTCAGGCGTGTGGTCATGCACCAGTGGTCCCAGCTACTTGGCGGCTGAGGTGGGAGGATTGCTTGAGTCTGAGGCTGTAGAGGCTATAGTGAGCCATGATCATGACACTGCACTCTAGCCTGGGTGACAGAGCAATAACTTGTCTTAAAACAAATAAATAAAGGAGGCAGATCCAAGGTGGCTGAATAGGAACAGCTCTGGAGTGCAATTCCCAGCGAGAACAACGCAGAGGGTGAGTGAACACTGCATTTCCAAATGAGTTATTACTGCCCACAGACCAGGAGATTCCCAGGCTGAAAAGCGCCACAAGTTTCCAGCATGGCTGTTTCAGCCAGCGCAGTGGGTCTCTGCACAAAAACTCACACAAATCTGGGCGGCCCTTTCAACTGGTGCCTGGAATGCCTGGAGACTGAAAAAATGGGGGCTGAAACAGGGAGCCAGGTGATCTGGCTCGGCAGGTCCCACCCCTACAAAGTCCAGCAATCTGAAATGCTCTGGATTGAGAGTTTTGCAGCAAGTGCAGCGGGACCCGGGTCAGTCCAGCTCCACTGGGGGATGGGCATCCACCATTACCGAGGCAGCCCGCCGAGGCAGTCCACTGTTACTAAGGCAAACTGCAATTACCGAGGCAGTTCTAACTATACCCCTATAAACAAAACTGCAAGGAAGTTCACACAGCAGCTGGGCAGAGCCCATAGCAGCTCAGCAATGCCTCTGCTGGCAGATTGTGACTAGGCTACCTCCTTGCTGGGCAGAGCAGCTCTGAAAAAAGGCAGCAGAATGACAGGAACTTATAAATAAAGCCCCACCTGCCCGGAACAGAGCACCTGGGGAAAAAGGCGGTTATGAGTTCCACTGCAGCAGACTTAAACATACCTGCCCAACAGCTCTGAACAGAACAATGGAGCTCACAGCTCAGCACTTGAACTGCATAAGGGACAGACTGTATCCTCAAGCAGCTCCCTGACCCCCACATATCCAAAGAGTCATCTCATAAAGGAGAGCTCAGGCTGACATATGGTGGGTGTCCTCCTGGGATGAAGATAACATAAGAAGAAACTGGCAGCAACCCTTACTGTTCTGCAGCTGCCACAGGTGATCCCCAGGCAAGCAGAGTCTAGAGTGGACCTCTAGCAGTCTTACAGCAGAGGGGCCTGACTGTTAGAAGGAAAACTAAAAAATAGAAAGAAATAATTTCATCATCAACAAAAAGGAGGTCCACTCAGAGACCCCATCTGAAAGTCACCAACTACAAAGATCACAAGTAGATAAATCCACAAAGATGGGAAGAAACCAGCACAAAAAGGAAGAAAACACCCAAAACCAGAACGCCTCTCCTTCTCCAAGGGATCACAACTCCTCACCAGCAAGGGAACAAAGCTGGATGGAGAATGAGTCTGATGAATTGACAGAAACAGGCTTCAGAAGGTGGTTAATAACAAACTTCTCTGAGCCAAAAGAACATGTTCTAACCCAATGCAAAGAAACTAAGAACCTTGAAAAAACGTTTCATGAAATGCTAACGAGGATAAACAGCTTAGAGAAGAATATAAATGACTTAAAGGAGCTGAAAAACAACACGAGAACTTCGTGAAGCATACACAAGTTTCAATAGCCAAATCGACCAAGCAGAAGAAAGGATATCAGGAATTGAAGATTAACTCAATGAAATAAAATGAGAAGGCAAGATTAGAGAAAAAAGAGTGAAAAGAAATGAACAAAGCCTCCAAGAAATATGGGATTATGTGAAAAGACCTAATCTACGTTTGATAGGTGTACCTGAATGTGATGGAGAGAATG
>CAUYLG010042218.1:0-40832 GCA_963573385.1 Cacajao melanocephalus
CTTGGGCTGTTTATTCTAGTCACTACCGGTAAGTAAAGTCTAGTAATTTTGGCAGTTACTGATAAGGAAGGTATGCAGCCTTTGCAGAGAAAGGCTAGCAGTTTTATTTACAGGAGCCAAGGCCAGCAGTTATTGTGAGGAAAATGGGGCAGCCATTACAACTTATTTTAAAACACAACTTTGTCTTTTATAAAATAGTGTTGTTCAGGTTCTAACTTTAGGCCAGCTGTAGCACACCCAGCAAAGCTAGCATTTTCACAGACCTGAGCATCGTCCCCAGTCACTCCTGAACAGCCATTTCTAGTCATGGTACTTCACATGCCGAGGGCGTTGTTTGGTGTGATGACTGTCCTTGACATCTTGTTTAGTTTGTCTCCGCGTTCATGTATGGAAACCAGGCACAGTTAGTTATGCAATGCCGTCAGCTCAATCTGTCTGTCTGTCCTGCGTCATCAGCAGTGATACCACCCTGCCCCGGAGTGAACACATCCTCTTCCTGTTTTCCGCCACCCTAAACTCAACGTACGCTTGCGTGAGGCCACGTCGTGCCCAGGGAGTTAAACATACAGAAAGTTCTTATAAAAACGTCTTCCCCACACTGATGCATTTAACCTGGAATATGTTGTGTTCACTGTCAGGCCGGATGCTCAGCTTCCTTCTTTATTACTGTAAGCATATTGACAGTGTTCGGGTATTATATTTACTTTAGCTTTTGACTTCTTTTCTGCTTGTTTAAGATAATCATATATTTTTGTTCATCTTTTAGTTTTATAATCTTTTTGGATGGCCAATTTGTAAATATTTTCTAACTTAATCTATCTTTCCTGTGTTATTTCTTCCATTGCTTATATTTAAAAAACAAAAAAGATTCCCCATCCAGATACCAGATAAGGGTTAACTTTTATTATAATTTGTTTTTGCTTTTTTGGTGCTTTTTTTTTCTTTTTTGAAGCAGTGTTTTACTCCCATCACCCAGCCTCAGCTTCCTAGGCTCAAGAGATTCTCCCATCTCAGCCTCCCAAGTAGCTAAAGCTACCGGTGCAGGCCACCACTCCTGGCTAATTTTTTGTATTTTTAGTAGAGACAGGGTTTTACCATGTTGCTCAGGCTGGCCTCCAACTCTTGGGCTCAAGCGATCCACCCACCTCAGCCTCCCAAAATGTGGGGAATACAGGTGCAAGCCACCGTGCCTGACCAGCTTTGTTTTTTGGGGTTTTTTTTTTTTTTTGGTTTTGGTTTTTAAATGTAATTCTTTAATAGATCTGGGATTTATTTTAGTGTAAGATATGGGGAGGAGACCTATTTTTTTTTTTACTGTGACTATATAGTTCCTTTAAAATTTGAATATAAGACATCTTTCTTTAATTTTTCATCAGACTCACCAAGTTTTCCTTACCAAAGCTTTAAAATCAGATATGTGGCTAAACAAGTTATTCCTTCCAAATGGATGTGAATTCAATAAAACATCAGTCCTATTTAGAGGACTTTTAGATGCTCTTAACCAGAGTCAAACACTAAGCTTTGCAAGGAGATGGCAGGATGGAGCAGAAACCCCCCTTTTCTCCCCTATGCTGCTTCACCAGCTCTCAGCATCGGCATGCAGGGTCCGGCAGGTGGAGCAGGGACCTCACCCACAAGAGGAGGCACTTTGGGTGATGGACGGCCTGCCCTCCTGTGGGCCCTGCCAAGCCTGGGCCTGCTTCGCTGAGATAAAGGACACAGTGCAGCAAGCCTGGCCACGTGCATCTAATGAGGTTTTCCCCACGTGGAAGCAGCCGCAGTCTGGGGCGTGCCAGAGCCCACGGGTCCATGATGGCAGCCCCGTTGGCTGTGTGATGTGTGACGGGGAAATTCTCCTTATTGAGTTTAACTTTGTTTGATGCCAGCAGGCAGCTCAGAGAGAGAGTCTTCTTGTTTAATCATCCTAGAAGAGGCAGTCCCCCCACCCCTCCCGCTGTGTGCAGTCACTCCTGCCCCTGGCTTTCTGCAGAGCCTGCCCGCCTTTGTGAGCCCTGTGTCTTCTGCCCAAGCGTTTGCTTTTATTTTGAGAGAAATCTTTCTGAGTCCACTATGTCCTTTCTCCCTTCGGGGTCTTTGCGTTGGGTGAATGGATTCCAGGTTTGCTTTCATTAACTCCTGAAACTCATTGGCACTCACATTGGCTGTAGCCATTGGAGGCTATAAGTGGGGAGAGGTGGGGAACGGAGACATGAACCCCGAAAACCCGAGACAGGTCTCAGTTAATTTAGAAAGTTTATGCCAAGGTTGAGGACGTGCGCCGGTAACACAGCCTCAGGAGGTCCTGATAACATGTGCCCAAGGTGGTCAAGGACAGTTTGGTTTTGTACATTCTAGGGAGACATAAGACATCAATCAACATAAGTATGATGAATATTGGTTCCCGCTGGGAAGGTTGGATGACTCCAAGCAAAGGTGGGAAGACTGGAATGGGGAGGGGCTTCCGGGTCATGGGTAGATAAGAGACCAATGGTTGCATTCTTTTGAGTTTCTGGTTAGCCTCTCCAAAGGAGGCAGTCAGATCTGCATTTGTCTCCGTGAACAGAGGGATGACTTAATAGAATGGGAGGCAGGTTGCTCTCAGCCGTTCCCAGCTTGACTTTTCCCTTTAGCTTAGTGATTTCTGAGGCCCAAGCTTTATTTTCCCTTCACAGAGGCATTCTCTGTAGCATCTTCCCTGTGAATCACTTTGCTTTTCCTCCCTTCTGCAGAGCTAAGGTGACAGATATAGGAGCTCCATCCAGCAATCTCCAGCGTGTGATGAGAGCATCCTAATGACGTCATACGGATGCTGGCACACAGTTCTGCCCTCAGAATGTCCCCTCCGGTGCATGACTGCAGTTGTGTTTAATGACATAAGCTCTCTTGTTTTCATTTACATCAGGAACTGTTTTTTCAAGAATGAATGGATAAAATGCTTTGATTTAAAAAGTATATTCAAAGCTTCTAAAAGTCACACCAAGGGGTCACACAGATGCTGACCTCACTCACCCACCACATCACAGACCCAGCTGCAGGCCCCTCCCTGGGGATGAGAACGTCCTCATTGCGTGGTCCCTGATGAATCAGCCATGAGTCATGCGACTCCACCAGCGGCCTCCTGCGTCCTCACCTGGTGGACTGTTTTGATTATCTGCTGCCACCTAACACTTCTTTCACGTTTCTGATTTCTCTCTCTTCCCATTCCTGACCACATCATGGAGCGTCCTCTCTCCCATCTCCCCTAGAACAACAGTACCCCCACCAAGGTCCTCACCATGGTCCTCCTTCCTCCTACATGTCCTCCGATGGTCCTTGGGCAGCCTTGGCTCCTGCTGTGGGGTGGGCGTTTGCATCTGTGTTTCCAGCAAAGCTCCAGACCAAGTCTTTTCCTGAGCCCCACATGTCCCCAGCACTGGACAGACAAAGAATACAGGTGGCCCCTTCTCTCCCTACCCACCTCCTGTCTTCTCGCCTGGCTACTTTCTCCACCAGTCACCCAGGCAGAGGGCTAGGGTGATGCGGCTCCATCGTTTTTATTCCCAGCAGTTGAGAGGTGGTGAGGTCTCCATTCTCCCTCCTCCAGGCCAGATCTGTCCCTCTCCAGGGCTGGATGGTGGGATCCCCTTGTCCCATTCTGGCCACACCGCTATTGCATCCTCCGCGTGACCTCTTAACTCTAGACTAGGCCCTGAACACGTGCTGTGTGAAAGTCCTCTCCCTGGTCTCTGGGCTCCCCAGGCCCCCATGTCCCTGATGCTGGCCTCATCAGCATGGTGCTGCAGCTGTGTGAACCAGCCCGCCCGCATCCCTGAGGGTGCCCCAGCTGCCACCCTCAGGGCCATCCCTTGGCCTGGATCCTCCTGCCCGGATACCTGGAGGCTCCCAGGTCCCCTGTAAGACTTAGCTCCTCCTCTGTGAAAACCTCCAGGGCCGTTCCCAGTTCCCCCAGCATGCACAGCTCCCCCAGCACACATGGGGTAAGGCTGGTCACCCTCTGGCGACCCCTTGCTGCCCTCCCCGCAGGCCATCTCCCCACTGGGCTTTCACTTCCTGCAGGGCACAGCCTGTCTCTTCGCATTCCAAACACTCAGCGCAGAGAAGATGGAGAAGCAGTGATGGGAAAGGAGTGGGCCTGGGAAAAAAGGTGGGGGAGGAAGGAATTTGAGGCCAAGCGGCAAGAATTGTGACCTCCCCACTCAGTTGTCTGATTCACAAAAGGGCTGGGAAGACCAAGCCCACCTTCGCTATACATTTCCCCCAAATTCACCATGCTATGGCCTATCTTCCAGTTCACCTTCATAGAGGAGGCAAACAACCCTGACCAATACGCAGAATCCAGATCACTAAGGCATGAACTCACACATGATAAACAGGAACGGGTGCAAGACTAAATTCTGCAGCTGAGCCTTTTAAAAAGGTTTGCACGCAATGACTACAATCAGAGAGGGAGAAAAGAATCTCTAAACTCAGGGATCATTACTCTAGAGATAAAATCGTAGCCAGAGTATAAAATTGTATTGTGTGAAGGTTCTCCGTGCTACCCTGGCTTCTGAACACGGTGCTCTGCTTCTTGACTGGGTCAGTGTTTTCCGTGCGTGGCCCCTCTCGTTAAACCTCTCTCAGCCCAGGTTGCTTGCTTCCTCTTCATTCTCCCCAGCACTTAGTCTTCTGTGCCGCAATTTGTACCGCCCCTGTGTCCAGCGAGGACAGTGCACGCACGCAGCTGGGACACACGCCAGGCCTTCACCCAGTAGAGGGGCGGGCAGGGATCTGCTTCCTTCCGGCCACCAGGAGCTGTCTAACTTTGAGCAATGCTGTTTCCTGCGGTGAGCCTCAGTTTCCTCTTCTGTAAGAACGTGGGGTTGAATTGCATGCTCCCCAAAGTCTTCTAAGCAATCAAATTTTGATTCCATTAGTTGAGGCAGGAGAAGGACCTCCCTTGGGCATGAGTGAGGAGAAGTCGTTCCTGCACCCTCTGCCTTGGTGTTTTGGTCTCGAGGGATTAGGAACTATAAGGACCACTGTGGAGGGCGGGGCTGAGGTTCAGGGGAGCTGATAGTATCCCCCAGCTCTGCCCACAGCACTGCCTGCGGGGTGCCTATTCAATGCCCGTCTAGACTCTCAGGCAAGCTTGTCCGACCCATGGCTTGTAGGCTACATGTGGCCCAGGACAACTTTTAATGCAGTGTACAGAAATTCGTACACTTTCTTAAAAGATTATGAGATTTTTTTTGTGATTTTTTTTTAAAGCTCATCAGCTATTGCTAGTGTTAGTGTATTTTATGTGTGGCCCAAGACACTTCTTACAGTGTGGCCCAGGGAAGTCAAAAGATTGGACATCCCACTCCAAGGAATGTCACAGGACCACTGCGATGACAAGGATCTGAGATTAGAAGAGGGATGGGCAGTGTAGTGGAAGAGCAAGGAGAAATCAGAAAAAAAAAAAAAGGGAACTGAGCATATAATAAAGGTGTCACTGCCAATGTCACCTGAAGCAGCACAGTGTGGGCTGGCCCTGGGTCAGAGTGGCACACACGTCACTGCACAGGTTTCTCAAGCAGCCCTGGGAGGTGGGAGCCATCTCATCCAGTTTGTATATGAGGAAACCAAAGCTAAGAGCAGGGCACAGTGACGCTGACCGTGAGGCGGGGTGCAGGGCCAGATGCCACAGTCACCGCCCAGGCCCCAGGAGACACTATTACAGACCAAACAGGAAAGCACAACTGTCCCAGCACCAAGGACACAGCCAGACTTCAGAGAGCCTGAATCCTGGGTGTGAGCATTAAAACCAGGGGCTGAGACAGTGAGACTCAGGGACCCAGGAGTGAGGAAGGACTTTCTCTTTTTTTTTTTTTTTTTGAGAGTTTCACTCTTGTTACCCAGGCTGGAGTGCAATGGTGCGATCTCAGCTCACCGCAACCTCCGCATTCTGGGTTCAAGCAATTCTCCTGCCTCAGCCTCCCGAGTAGCTGGGACCTCAGGCGTGCACCACCATGCCCGGCTCATTTTTGTATTTTTAGTAGAGGCAGGGTTTCACCATGCTGACCAGGATGGTCTCGATCTCTTGACCTCGTTATCCACCTACCTCAGCCTCCCAAAGTGCTGGGATTATAGGTGTGAGCCACCATGCCTGGCCTAGGACTTCTCTCTTTTTAACTGTGGTGAGACATATGTAACATAATACTGATCACTTCAGCCATTTGTAAGTGACAGTTTGGTGACATCAGCACATTCACAATGTTGTCCTCACCAGTATTACACCCAAAAGCTTTTTATCATCCCAAATGCAAACAATAACTTCTCATTCCCCTCCTCTAGCTCCTGCTCACCAGGACTCTGCTTTCTGTCTCTCTGAATCTGGCTATTCTAGGCAGCTCTTCAAAGTGGGGTCATACAATAGTGGTTCTCCTGTATCTGGCTTATTTCACTTAGCAGAATGTCCTGAAGTTCCGTCCATATTGTGTGTGAGAATTGTACTCTTTTTTAGAGCTGAATAATACCCCATTGTGCATGTGTGTGTTTGTGTACGTGTGTGTATGTTTACTACGGCATCATATGTCCATCATCTGTTGATGGACACTTGGGTTGCTTCCTCCTTTGTCTGTTGTACAGAATCCTGCCATGAACGGGGGTGTACGAACCCGTTCAAATCCACTCTTTCAGGTTTTGGACGCGTATCCTATGAGCGGAATTGCTGAGTCACACGGAATTCTGCTTCTTTGTGAGGAACTACCAAGCTGTTTTCCACGGCGGCTGTGCCACATTGCATTGCCACCAGCAATGCATGAGGGTTCCAAGTTTTCCACATCCTCCAAGTTTGTTATTTTCTATTTTCTCATTATTATTGCACCATTCTTGGTGAAGAATTTCTTAAATGAAACTTTAGCAGTAGGTATCACAAGTCCTAAATATGGATAAATTTAAATACCTGGCCCATGATCAAATACTTGTGATATTTGTCCTGATAGAAATGTTTGAAGAAATTTTCTACCATCACTCATAGGACTGTGTGAGGTCCTGGATGCTGCCCAGGGTGTGGCCGCTTGCTTATGAGAATACTAAAGCTGTTCTTACTCTCATGTGGTGCTCTTTGTTTGTTGATTTGTTTTTGCATCAAAACTAATTGCATCTGTATTCTCGATCGGCTAAACTTGAGATAGTGTGAGCACTAAGAAGAATATGTAACTGTTATAACACACTAAGTTAAACAAAGTACATGGTCCATGGTTATCTTCATGGAGATGGAGAGAAGGAATCTTCCTCAATTTCCAGTTCCATCAGAAATGTGAAAACAGCTGCACTGTAGCCTAAATGACTCAGGCAGGGATCACATATGTATGCTAGCACCATTGCATGAAGGATTGTTAGGGAACCCACAGGTCCCTCCATGACAGCTATCAGCCCACAGGTGCCTGTTACTCACAAAGGGACATGCAGACCTGTTCCATGGAGAGATGGTGACCCGCCCCCTCCACCACAGATCACACTGAGCGCCACGCAGAGAGGGTGAGCCCAGCAGGCATCTCCTGATCTGAGGCAGGCTGAGGTACAGGCATTGCCTGGTGACCAAAACCGTTTAGCCCCAATCTTACAACACCTCTAGTCTACAAGAAATACAAGAGTTATGGAAAGCAACTGAGCAACCATCAGATGAACCCAGAATGTGGAACATTCTACAGACAAAAACTGACCTGGACTTACCAAAAAGTCCACAAAAAAATATAGGGCAGGGGAAATAGGTGTGGGACCATTGTCTTCTAGGAGCAAAACAAAGACGTTTAACAGCAAATGTAATTGAACTGGATCCTAGGTCGGAAAAACCAAAAGCTGTAAATGCCGTGGAGGGGAGGATTGAATATAGACTGGATGTTAGATGGTATCATGGATGGATTGTTGGTTTTCTTAGGTGTGACAGTAGTGTTAGAGTTATGTAAGAGACTGCCCTCTTTCTTAGGAGACACCTGCGCGTGCACCTCAGAGTAACATGTCGTGCTGCCAACAATTTATTTTTAATTTTTTTGAGAGCTAGAGATGCATGTGTGTGTGTGTGTGTGTGTGTGTGTGTGTGTGTGTGTATAGTTTGAGAGTGAGAAAGCAAATGTATTAAAATGTGAACAGTTGTTAAGGATTATTGTACAACTTTTTCAAGTTTTCTGTATGTTTGAAATGTTTGTGATGAAGAGTTGGGGGCATTGTATCAATATTTCATGTTCGGTGATCCTCAGCACTCTGAATTCCTGCCTCGTGAAGTACTTTATCTTTCTACTTTGCAGTTCGGGACCGAGTGAGATCGAAGATGGAGAGAGACATCTTGGCAGAAGTGAATCACCCCTTCATTGTAAAGCTTCATTATGGTAAGTAGAGTTAAAATGACACTTTAGAGAGGACCCAGGGGAACCTTCTCCAGATCAGAGGAAATTGAAAAAGAAATAACAGGTCAGAAAGAAGAAAATCTTTCCTGTACCAGAGAGTCCGCCCTGTCTGGGGATGAAGGTGCCTTATTTCCTGATCGCTTAATCTCTTCTGTATTTGTTTTCTTTGAAAGAGCAAGACGCCCTGTTTTCATCTCAAAGATCTAATTATAGATGGGGTATCCATTATTAAATTATTACCATACCATTGATAATTTAGTAAGACGATCTCAACCTTGATTGGGGTGAATCTATGACTTATTTCTGCTTTGTTTTAGAATAAAATGCTCTGTGACCTAATAATTTATTTAAACCAGAAATGTTAACACCTTCTTCATTTCAAGTGACTATCATATTTAAAGATAATAGCCCAGTGAACCCTCAAAACTTCCATTCAGGGTATCTTTATATTTTCACGTTTTGAGGCTCAAGTCATTAACCAAAGGCCACATAGCTGCTTTGCCACACGACTTCTCTTCATTTGCTCTCTGCCTTTTTGTCCCAACAGAGAAACAGTAAGTGAAATTTTCAAATTAAAAAAAGATGTGTTGAGATGGTGGCGGCAGGCTCATGGCTTACTGCACTAAACTTTCCCACCTAGTCATCCAGATGAGCAGAGTACAAAAGGGAACAGCAACAAAACTAGTAGTTCTTGGTTGTGTAGGGCAAGGTGGCATGTAGGGAGGTGTTAGTGAGACATGCAGGAATCTGAGGATAGGATGAAGGAGCTGCAGAAGCTGGGCGTACCCTGCTGTTCCTTCTGGGCCGTGGGCAGTGCAGCTGCAAACCCCCACCTCCCAGCAGAGGAGGCTGCAGAAGCTGGCTTTCCGACACTCCGCTCCCTCCACTGCTGCTGAGTAGCTGGGGTCAGGTCACATCCTACGTGTCATTTATGTTACTTGCTAGGGTGCTTTTCTGAAGCAATTGAGAACTGGGTGTCTTACAAAGAGCTTTCAACAGACCTCTACATCACCTTCGTGGTCACCCAAGGGCTCCCTCTGCCCACCCAGCCCATGATGGAGCACTGAATCGCACTCAGCATCACAGTCCTGGCAGAGGGCTTTCTAGCTCGAGGCTATGTTTCTAAAACCCCAACATTTATGATGCTTCAAGCATGTACTTTTAGCAAATAAAACATTTTTTAGTAGGCAGGGATATTGGGATCCCTTCCAGCCATGTGTCTTATGTAGCTAAAATAGGTGCCAAGTGGTGCCTCACCCGTGCCGCTGCAGTGGCCGTCATCACAGCAGGGATGGTGATGGGCTTCTCTAGACCCTCCGTGCCCCTGCACCTTCTCAACAGAGGCAGGCCCTTGCTGAGTGTGGACAGGAGTTGTGTGGCCTGCCCGTGGTTTAAACATACTCTGCAGTTGTAGCTCATGGGGCCCAGACCTAGGACATGAGCCCCATTGTCTTGATATACAAATAACTTGGCCGACCAATCATCAGAGCTGCCGCAAGAGAGGAAGGCAAGCGGGGGTTCCCTGGTACCAGAGTGGAGTTCTGTAGGAAGAATGCACTTCCACAGGACGGAAAGGACATGTCCTCCAGACTCATCAGAGCCATCTTCAGGCTACTCACTAATGCATCCTGACAAAAGCCAGCAACGATGAGAACAGCTTGGATATGCACATCTCTCTCCCCATGTATCTTTCAGTTCCTTTACGATTAAAAAAGAGATGGAAGGGAGAAGAAAGAATGATGAAAAAACCTCAAGACCCCTAACAACAGTGAGAGAGGGGCAGCCCTCACAGCATCAGGCCCCCCTTCCCGGGTGCTGCCCCTCTGAGCTGGTCATCAGCCAGGGTCCCGCTGTTTCTCAAATGGCTCAGCCTCCTGGAGTAAGCAGCACTGTGAGCAGGGAAAAGCCAGAGAGCGGTGTTGCCACAGGACATTTGACAAGCTGCCAAAATGCTGGTCTGTCTCCCCCACAGCCTTTCAGACAGAAGGGAAGCTCTACCTGATCCTGGACTTCCTGCGGGGAGGGGACCTCTTCACCCGGCTCTCCAAAGAGGTGAGCGGCTGCCACTGACAGCAAGCAGGAACGTCTGTCTGGGACTCGAGGGAAGGAGGGGTGGAGAGCACTGGGAGGAGGTGAGCACGTGCGAGAGTACATGTGTGGGGGGGGTGTGCATGTGTGAGTGTGTGCAAGTGTGCATGTGTGGGGGTGTGCATTTGAGTGTGCAAGTGTACGTGTGGGGGTGTGTGTGTGTGAGTGCATGCAAGTGTACATGTGTGGGGGTGTGCATGAGTGCATACAAGTGTGCCTGTGTGGGGGGTGTGCATGTGTGAGTGCATGGAAGACCATGTGTTGGGGGGGTGTACATGTGTGAGTGCATACAAGTGTGCATTGGCTGTGCATGTGTGAGTGCATGCAAGACCATGTGTGTGGTGGTGTACATGTGTGAGTGCATGCAAGTGTGCATGTGTGTGGGAGTGTGCATGTGAGAGTGCATACAAGTGTGCATGTGTGGGGGGTGTGCATGTGTGAGTGCATGCAAGTGTGCGTGTGTGGGGGGTGTGCATGTGTGAGTGCATGCAAGTGTGCATGTGTGTGGGAGTGTGCATGTGTGAGTGCATGCAAGTGTGCATGTGTGGGGGGTGTGCATGTGTGTGTGTACACATGTGCATGTGTGTGGGTGTGTGTGTGCATAAAAGTGCATGTGGGGGGTGTGCATGTGAGTGCATACAAGTGTACATGTTTGTAGGGGTGTGCATGTGTGAGTGCAAATGTGTGGGGTGTGCATGTATATGTGAGTGTGTATGTGTGTGGGGGTATGCATGCATGAGTGCATGCAAGTGTGCATGTGGGGGTATGCATGTGTGTGCATGTGAGTGTGCATGTGGGTGTGTGTGGGTGTGAGTGGGTACGAGTGTGCATGTGTGGGGGTGTGCATGTGTAAGTGCATGCAAGTGTGCATGTGTGGGAGGGTGTGCATGTGAGTGCATGCAAGTGTGTGGTGTGTGTGTTGTGTGTGGAGGTGTGTGAGACTGCATGAGCTTGATGTATGGGGTCTGCGTGGGGGGGTCTGTGAGAGTGCATGTGCACAATGTGTGGGGTATGCGTGTATGTGTGAGTGCTTCTGTGTAGTGTGTGTGGTGTGTGTGTGTGCATATGTGGGGTGTGCCTATGTCGTGTGATGAGTGTAGTATGTGTGATGTGTGCTGTATGTGGTGGTTGTGTTATGTGTATATGTGGAGGGTGTGTTTGCCATGCTGTGTGCCTATGTGGGGTGGGTGTGTATGGTGTGTGCTATGTGTGGGGTGTGTGTTTGGTGTGCTGTGTGCATGTGTAAGGTGTGTGTGTGGGGTGTGGGTGTGTGCTGTATGTGATATGTGTGGTGTGTGATGTGGGGTGTGTATGTGTTTGGCATGCTATGTGCATGTGTAGGGTGTGTGTTATGTGTGATGTGTGGGTGTGTGCTGTATGTGATGTGTGTGATGTGGGGGGGTGTGTTTGGCATGCTGTGTGCATGTGTAGGGTGTGTGTATGTGTGATGTATGGATGTGTGCTGTATGTGATATGTGTGGTGTGTTCTGTGGGGTATGTGTTTGGCGTGCTGTTTGCATGTGTAGGGTGTATGTATATGTGTGGGTGTGTGTGTGTGCTATATGTAGTAGGTGTGTGTGCTATGTGTGATGTGGGGGGTGTGTGTGTGTTTGGCATGCTGTGTGCGTGTATAGGGTGTGCGTATGTGTGTGGGTGGGTGGGTGTGCTATTTGTAGTAGGTGTGGTGTGTGCTATGTGTGATGTGGGGTGTGTGTGTGTTTGGTGTGCTGTGTGCATTGCTGGTTAGTTCTAAGGAAGCCACGCAAGTAGCCCTAGCATTCGTCCCGGGTGGCCCCGGCGCACCCCTGCAGCTCCAGGACCATAAGTCACGCTGTTGACCTCCCAGCTAGAGCACATGGAAGGCGAAGGTCAGTGGATAGGAATGGCTGGGAAAGACTCTGACAGGGTCTCACTTTCCTTCCTGGGAAGATGTAGTTAGTGCAACACCAACTGCACATCTGGGGGTGTTCGGGAGCATTGAGTGTGGTCTTTGCACCCTGTCTTTGTCTCACAACCGCTATTGCACATGCCAGGGTTTCTTCTTGACCTCCAGTGCCTTAGGTAGGGACTCTCCGGGATGCAGCTTCACTGCACCCTAAGAGCCCTGTGGCCCCGATGGACGTCAAAAGCACCCCACTTCATGGGATGGGAAAAGGCAGATTCTGCCCATGGCAGTGCCACTGCCGGGCTTTCCATTCTGACAATCCTGCTTGTTCTTCTCTTATACAAAGGAGGAGTGGCCTAGCAAGGGCATGCTGAAGCCCCTGGCAGAGCAGCCCTAGCACTCCTGATACCCTCTTCCCAGTGGGGTGCCTTCACAGCCCCACTCCCTTTCCCTACCTTCCCCCTTTTAGCAGGAGACCCCTTTGTCTTGCACAAAGCCACAAATGTATTATAAAGCAAGGCAGAGTGGCTCCAGAAGCGGGAGCAGAGGGTCCCAGAGACACGGCTGTCCTGTCCCTCTGCGTCCAGCAGCACAGGGATCTCTGGGGCTCCTTGCATGGAGGGAAAACACTGGGCCAGGAGAACCTGATCCACAAAGCCCCTGGGAACCTGCATCTGGCCCCTTCAGGTGCCACCTGCTGTGTGCCCATTTCCAAAGCTGCCAGAGCCTGGCATCTGCCCATTCCTCATGTGATATCATCTCTTGGTTTGTCCACTCCCCTCTCATCCACAGGGAGTCAGTCCATCTGGGGTCTGGTTTTGACCAGCAGCTGCTATGACATGTCTGTGGTTGGGCTCCTTGACCAAAAAGACCGCAGTAATCAGCAGAAAGCATGGCAGCTCCTCGCGTGGGAATATGTGCCTCCCCTGAGAGCCTTTATTTGAGGAGGAGGAGGAAAATTGTCCAGGGTGGGCACCACAGACTCAAGGAGCTGGTGGCAACCTGAGGAAAGTCTTTTCCTTGGGTCCTCTTGTTCAGCAAGTATGGGGTCCAGCATCTTACGGGACGGTCACCGTGCCGGCGAACTTGCAGAACGTACACCCGGGAGTGTTTCCTTTCTGTGGAGAAACTTCCTGCTCTTGTCCTTGGGGCTTACACTAAAAGCTGGGGGAGTGAAAGACAGGTTTGCCTCTGAGCCCTAAATTACACACAAAACCCATGGTGATCCACGTGTGGATATGCCAACTCAGTAAAGAACAAGGCCACCAGCAGAATTTGCTGAAAGTCAGTCCACTGAGCACGTTAACCCACCTGGAAAAGAAACATCTATCTGGGAAAGCCGCTGGCCAAGCGTGGAACGGAGAACAGGGGACTCGGGGCTAGCGGATGACTGGCACCCACCAGTCACTGTCCGGGATGTGGAGCTTGTGTGTCCAGCCCCGTGGAGGAATCGCCTGTGTGAGGTGGATGCCCGGCTCTCGCCTGACGCCCTCACTGTTCAGGACCCCGGCTCCCCTGCTCCTAATTTGGTGCTGCCAGGCAGCCTTCTGATGGCGTGCTGATTCTTCACGTCTGCTTTCCGAGAGAGAATTCAGTCATCATGTGGACGTGTAGTCTCCATGACGCCGAGTTCTCACGACGAATGTAGAAAATGGCTTATGGTCATGATTTCGCTTCCTATTCAGGGGTCTATAAAACATATACGCTGATTCTCACAAGTCGGGGCAGGAATGAGTCATGATGAGACAATGGCCTTGAAGTCTGTTGGGCTCCGAGGCCTCATGCATATTTCAGCCAGCCTCAGTGAGCGTGCTCCCAGCACATGGACACTTAGGGCATCCCCACCTCGTCACCTCCGAGCCCTGAGCTGTCCCAGTCACATGGGAGCCCAGTATGTCACCGCCTGCCCCAGCACCCAGAAGCCCCTCTCCTTCCCGCCTCCCTTGAGCAGCTTGGGCCACCCATAGCTGACTCCGCACCGCCTGTGTGTGATCTCCCACTTTGGGTTTACAGTAGGTTACGTCGGCTACTAGTTTGCATCGACCCAAGGAGTGGAGAAATCCACAGGGAAAGAGTGATATTTGAGAGCCATTTTCAGTAACTTCCCATCAAGCCCTCACAGTGTGGTTTCATTACTCATATTAAAATTGTTAGTATTAAAATTGTTGTAAGTTCACATCAGCAGCACTCATATCAGAATATAAACCCAGAAACCCACCTAGAGCCAAATGATTTGCAGGGACGAGAAGGACAGAGAAGAGAGAGCTGAATCTGAGCACCCCACTCACAAGGCTGCACGAGTCACCTTTGCAGGAAGCCCTCATCTCTGTCCGCTGATCTTAGAACCGTAGAGTGAACTCACTTTTCCACGAGAAGAGTCAGAATAGCACTCTAGGGGGCCACAATGTTCCATGCACAGAGCAAAACCACCCCAGTGTGGACTCTCGGGCTCTCTGGCAGAGTGCTCTAAAACACACCCGCCAACAAACAGGTTAAGCGGTTTGTTTCTTCTTTCTTACTAGGTCATGTTCACGGAGGAGGACGTCAAGTTCTACCTGGCTGAGCTGGCCTTGGCTTTAGACCATCTCCACGGCCTGGGGATCATTTACAGAGATCTGAAGCCTGAGAAGTGAGTGAGAAAACACTGGGGCGGACTTCCCCACGCCCGTCGGCTCCGTGTGTTTTGCTGGGCCGTGTTGTTAGCCATTGCTAGGCATTTATTTCCTAAATGAGGACGTATCAGAGAGTGGGCTGGGGAGACTCGCTCACGCATCAGGGCTCAGATGCAGGTGCGGCTTTGCTGATTTGCATAGGAAACGCCCAGGCCCATTCCCACCTGACACACATAACGTCTGAGGGAGGCCAGGCCCAGGTGCGTGTATGTGATGCACAGGAAGCCTGAGCTGGGGAGGAGCATGGCACACCCACGACCCTGACCCACATTCCTGCCCACTCTCCAGTGGCTCGTCTGGCCACTGGGGACCATCTCAAACATGGCTACCTCCAGGCAGGTTTCTCCTCCTCTCTCTCTTCCCTGCCATCCTCCAGATCCAGGCAGCCCTTTCAGCTGTTCAGCAAGCCCAAGGAATGTGGTCACAAACCTCTACTCAGTCACCTGCTGGCCCCACCTCTAGGCACCGAGTCAGAGAGCTCTCCCAAGAAGTTCCCTAAAAGACAGTGGCCCCAGAATCCCCAGGCCAAGTCCACTGAGATTTGTGTATCCTTGGCCATGGTGACCTGTGAGGCTGTTATTTCTAGGATATTTTGCTAATCTATTCTAAATTTTTAAACACTGAAGTCCCTCCAAAATAAGTATTCCCATTTTAGTTTTGATGTTTTTACATTTTCTTTGCAGACCTGACGTATAACTAGGAGTGATCCAGTTAGAAAAGAAGAGATTTGCAGGGTGGTATTTTAGGTTCAGTTGGCCTCTGCAGTACCCTGAGGGGAAGTAGCTGTCTCACTCACTCCTCACTGCATCGAGGGGCCAATTCATGCCACCCACCCAGACCAGGGCCCGTAGCTCCCTAGGGCCCAGGCCCACCATTGCTTGGTGGCCTGGTGGGACCAACCAGCCTTGGGTGCCACCAGGCAGCGCCGAACCTGTGAGCTAAGACCAAGGGGGCCGCAGGGTCTGGAAACGGGTCCTAGCTGCTGCTCCACATTCCTGCCCTGTCATCTGCATGGAACTGAGAAAACACAAGCCCTGCTCTGAAGCTGGTGTTACATGCGGCTGTCATTGATGGGAAACATCTGGGTTTACTCAGAAACCAGGTCGTGTCCCATGTCCAGCGTGTGATATAAAATGCACTTGCCCACGTGCTTAATGCTCTGACTTCACCACCAGCCCGTGGAACATCACAGCCGCACACGTGAATTGAATACGTGTGTAAATACAGCTTGAGCATCCCTCATCCAAAAATCCAAAATCTGAAATGCTCCAAAATCCAAAACTTGAGCCCCAACATGATACCTCCAAGGGGAAATTTCCACACATAAGTACTTAACACAAACGTGGTTACATGCACAAAATTATTTAAAATATTCCATAAATCAGCTCCAGGCGATGTGTAGAAAGTCTATGTGAAACACAAATGAATTTTCTGTTTAGACTTGTGGCCCATCTCCAAGATATCTCATTATATATAAGCAAATATTTCAAAATCCAAAAATTCTAAACATTTCCCATTTCAGGCACTTCAGAAAAGGGATGCTCAATGTAGACTCATGAAAGACTTTAACCTGAGTAATCCCACCAAGAGGGCGGCCTCCTTCCAAGATCAGGAGCACAAGACCAGATTTCCATTTCAAAGTGGGTCTGACCTTGAACGCTGCTGTGCTCTGAGCCTTGGGCCTCCCCTTTCACCCCTACCTTATGGGGAGATGATGGCAGAGCCTGGCCTGTCACCTTGGGTCACGGCAAAGGTCACTCCAGAAGTTACCCAGCATTAATTACCCTCTAAGTGGGAGTGGCGTGTTGTGAGTCTGTTCGGACACGGCCCCTGCTTCTCCTCCGCGGCCTGATTGTTGATGCCTGAGTGTTAGAAGCTCACCCCGAAGGTCCACCCAGGCCTCGCATGCTAGTTCTCATTGCTCCTGAAGGTCGCTGTGATCCTCACAGCTAAAAATAGCCATGTTTAATTGCAGACTTGAAGGAAAAGGTTGTGCTGTTCAATCAGAATTATTAGGGAGTTCATCTTCAAAGGCGCTTCATTCTGGGCAAAGATTGAATGTGCCCCAAAGGCAAAGATGAAAACATTTGCCTTGTTAATTATAAATTGTCATCTTAAGTATACAGTATAATTTTTCCTTCCCATTTCCAGAAAACAGTAGGTGTTTTTTTGTTTGTTTGTTTGTTTTTTGAGACGGAGTCTTGCTCTGTTGCCAGGCTGGAGTGCAGTGGCGCAATCTTGGCTCACTGCAACCTCTGCCTCCTGGGTTCAAGCGATTCTTCCACCTCAGCCTTCCGAGTAGCTAGGACCACGGGCACGTGCCACCACGCCCGGCTAATTTTTTTGCATTTTTAGTAGAGACGGGGTGTCATCATGGCCAGGATGGTCTTGATCTCTTGACCCCGTGATCCGCCCGCCTCAGCCTCCCAAAGTGCTGGGATTACAGGCAGGAGCCACCATGCCGGGCCCGTTTTTTTTAACCCCATGGCAGATTTTTTTTATTGTAGAAAAATACACATAACATTTACAGTTTGAACCACGCTTAAGAGCCCAGCTCAGTGGCATCAATTCCCACTGCTGAGCCCCACATCCACCATCCATCTCCGGGATGGTTTCAGCCTGCGGAACTGAAGCCCTGTCCCCTGGCACACCCCAGCCCCTGCACCCACCGTCTGCTTTCCGTCTCTAAGACTCTGACTTCTCCATGGACCATACATTTTATATTTGTAAATTGTACAATACCTGTCGTTTCGGGACAGGCTGGTTTCACTGCTCGCAACGTCCTCCAGGCTCGTCCGTGCTGTAGCGAGTCAGGCTTTCCTTCCTTTCACAGATTTCTATAAAGGTATCTATCGCAGATTCATCCGCCAAGCCTTACTTTTGCTTCTTTCTAGCCCACTTTCTGTTCTCTTTAGGGCTAGGCTGGTACATCCCAGCATCTGGAAGAACAGGATTTAATTATAGCCAAAAAAATAAATAGGGAAAGTTTGGGGCCACAGGGACATCAGGGTATCACAGCCCAGACTGACTCCAGCCTGACATTCAGGGAAGAAGGGATTTAAGCCTGAGCCGAGCCCTGTACAGGCCCCGCCTCCATTCTATAGGGAATAGAGGGTCCACCCCACGGCAGGATACCTGGGAGGAGTAACACCAACTCTCACGTCAGGCACATGGCGTGAGGAGGGCTTGGCGGGAACAAGAGAGGGACCCAGTGGCCCACAGGGGTGCTGAGCCAGGACCAGGTCCCATCACAAGAGGTACCTGCCAAAGCCCAAAGCTCCTCAATGCCATGACCCCGGCATGTGCTGGCTTCCCCTGGGTTGGGTCTCTGGAGCCATGGCAGGGTTCGGGAGGATACATGTGAGAAGAAGGGGTCTTTGGACATCAAGGGCATCCTGAGTGACAAAACATTCCTTCTCCGAGGCTCCCGGTTCCCTCTTTGCCTGTGCTTCACACACAGCAGTCTGGAGGGCTCCCAGACCTTCCCTGGGGACCCGTGAAGATCTAAAGCCAGCAGTCCCCCAGGCGCAAGGACACACATCTCTGTCTGGGAGGTGTTCATCTTTAGCTGGGAGCTGTGGAGAAGGTGGCGGGATGGGAAAGCCCACTGCACGAGCAGGAGGTACCTCCCAGGCCAGCTCCGTCAGGGCTCCCTGAACCTACAGCTCCCCTCCTGAGCCTTACGTGCCTGTCGGTGGGCTGGGTCTCTGTCTAAAGTGTCTGTTTTCTTTCCATTTCTTTTAGTATCCTCCTGGATGAAGAGGGACATATTAAGATCACAGGTTTGTAAAAGATGGTAGGCCCTTTGTGGCTTCATCTCAGCCCTGGTAACTTTGGGGGCCGCCTCAAAGCCCAAGCCCTCGTATTCAGACCACCCTTCCCTTGGCCAGATGCTTTGTCTCTGATTTCGCAGAATTTTCTGTAGCTACAGACTGGTTATACTGTCGTGCATCCTCATAACGTTCAGAACCATCCAGCTTCCCCGGCCACGCTCTGTTTGCTGGGCTTTTTCAGCACTGCTGGGTGTTTAGTTCAGGAGCCCTGATGCCCAGCACCGACCTTAGGGCAGACATCCGGGGTCTCGCTGGAGTGTGGCCTGCACTGCTGTCCCCACTGATGCTGTCCCTGCCTCCTCCTCACTCCCTGGACCGTGGCAGTGGCCACGTGACCGCCCTCCCCATTTACATCTAAAACCTGGCAGCTGCCAGCAAGTTCAGTCAAAGTGGAAATGGCTCCCCTAATCTCAGGACACCCCATTTGTGTTAGTTCTCTATTGCATCTGTAACAAAATGCCAGAAACATCATGGCTTCAGACCACACAAACTTATCACCTTATAGGTCAGGAGGCCCCAAGTCGGAAGTAAGTCTCCCAGGAATGAAATCGAGGCATTGGCAGGGCTGCCTGACTTTTGGGGGCCTCTAGAGGACAGTCCCCTGCTTTGCTTCTTTCAGCTAGCAGAAACCCTCACATTCCTTGTCCAGGCTGCTCCCGCATGGCAGAAGCCAGCGGGCAGCATCTTCCGATCTCTCAGATGGCGTCCTGACCCCTCCCTAAACTGAAGACCCTTGTGATGGCATTGGGCACATCCAGAAATCCAGGGTCATCCCCCATCTCCAGATCCCAGTGGCATCTGCAAAGTCCCTGTATTAGTCTGTTCTCATGCTGCTAATAAAGACATACCCAAGGCTGGGTAATTTATAAAGGAAAGAGGTTTAATGGACTCACAGTTCAACATGGCTGGGGTGCCCTCACTGTGATGGCGGAAGGCAAAGGAGGAGGAAAGGCACGTCTTACGTGGCGGCAGGCAAGAGAGTATGTTCAGGGGACCTGCCCTTTATAAAACCGTCAGATCTCGTGAGACTCATACACTATCATGAGAACAGCACAGGAAAAACCCACCCCCATGATTCAGTTACCTCCCACTGGGTCCCTCCCACGACACTTGGGGATTATTACAATTCAAGGTGATGTTTGGGTGGGGACACAGCTAAACCATGTCAGTCCCTCTGCCACATAAGGTGGCCCATTCCCAGGCTCGGGGGGCAAGGCCGTGGTCTCTCTGGGTGCTGCTGCTCTACCCACTGGCTGGGCCTGCCTCGGCTCCACTCGGCCACTCTGTCGTCCCCCAGACCTGCGGGCCCTGAGCCTGTGCACTCCTGTTCTTTCCAGCCCCGGGGCCACTTCCTTTAGAAGCCCTTCCTTGCTCTGCGGCACCTGCTGATCCCTGTTCTTCCGTCATAGCTCGGCCCCTGCTCCCCAGGCCTCCTCCGCCCATCTGTGCTCTCCACACCCTGGCGTTGTCAGGGCAGGCAGATTCACCACACTCTGCCTTCCCCCTGGCTCCCCTACAGCCGGACGCCCCTTCCCAGTAGCTGTCAGCCACACCTGCCCCTCCACCCCTGGTCCCTTTGCCCTGCAGTGCCCACCTCCACGTGCCTGTGGAAAAGGGTCTGTGGGAGTTCCCATCAGTGGCTGAGAATCTGCGGTCTGGGTGGTGTTTCAAGGCACTCCTGGGTGTGTAGATTCATAAGGAACTCCTCACACTTTGAGGATTTTAGCTTCAGGCACCAGTGGGCTCTGGGCACTGATGGGCTTCGGGAAGCGCTCATGTGGTCCTACTTTCATTGAGCAGAGCTCTGCCGCGCCCACCTGGAGAGGGGCGGACCCGCAGTGGGACACTGATGCCCGCCTGCATGGGGACCCCCGAACATACCCAGAGACTGAGGCAGTGTGTGTGCTGTGTTTGCATGTAGATTTCGGCTTGAGTAAGGAGGCCATTGACCACGACAAGAGAGCATACTCCTTCTGTGGGACGATTGAGTACATGGCGCCCGAGGTGGTGAACCGGCGAGGACACACGCAGAGTGCCGACTGGTGGTCCTTCGGCGTGCTCATGGTGAGCCTGCCCCCGGGCCCCTTCCCTGCCGTGGCGGCTCTTCCCCATGTGGACCCCTGTCACCAGGTTGGTTCAGAGGTCCCGGAATGCAGGTGAAGGCAGTGCCTGAGGGTGTGGCTTGGGACATGCCACAAGTATCCAGGCCGAGCACTTCCCGGCAGCCTCCTGCCCGTCCCACGTCCCCACCATCAGCAGGTGGGGCTGGGACGCAAAGGAGAACCCATACGTGTGAGGAGCCTTTGCGCACTTCGGGCTTAGCATGATAAGAGTTGCCATGATTTTCATATTAAAATATTTTTCTTATTTAAACACAAAATCCTTGCACTTAGTTATGAACTCAGGTGTACACGGATTTAGGCTTTTTTGCATCGGTGTCTGGAAGGGTGAGTTGTCTCCCTCATAGTCTCGCAGACAGAGTGTGTAACTGAGCTTGGTTTGGGCTGTTGTCTGTGTCACAGTCTCACAGACAGAGTGTGTAACTGAACTTGGTTTGGGCTGTTGTGTGTGTCACAGTGTCGCAGACAGAGTGTGTAACTGAACTTGGTTTGGGCTGTTGTCTCTGCCACAGTGTCGCAGACAGAGTGTGTAACTGAACTTGGTTTGGGCTGTTGTGTGTGTCACAGACTCGTGTGTAACTGAACTTGGTTTGGGCTGTTGTCTGTGTCACAGTCTCACAGATAGAGTGTGTAACTGAACTTGGTTTGGGCTGTTGTCTGTGTCACAGTGTCGCAGACAGAGTGTGTAACTGAACTTGGTTTGGGCTGTTGTCTGTGTCACAGTGTCACAGACAGAGTGTGTAACTGAACTTGGGCTGTTGTCTGTGTCACAGTGTCGCAGACAGAGTGTGTAACTGAACTTGGTTTGGGCTGTTGTCTGTGTCACAGTGTCGCAGACAGAGTGTGTGACTGAACTTGGTTTGGACTGTTGTCTCTGCCACAGTCTCACAGATAGAGTGTGTAACTGAACTTGGTTTGGGCTGGGTCTTCTGTGGCACACCAGGAACAGTATGGGCTCCTTTCCCAGTCCTCGGAGGATCCTCCCTCTCTCCCTCCCTCCCCCCCAACCCACCCTTCCAGCTAGGCAGGGGGCTCATGGCCTCAGGGTGGAGCAGATGTCCAGTAATTGCTCTGGAATCTGACATGGGTGACCATGGGATAGCAGCATTTCAGGGGTATTGCGCCCTCCGGTCTGTGCATCACAGAGGAGGAAGCAGGCCATGAGCACTTTAGGAAATGTGAAGAAGGTTGCTCCTCCGGTCTGTGCATCACAGAGGAGGAAGCAGGCCATGAGCACTTTAGGAAATGTGAAGAAGGTTGCTCCGCTGGCGTGTGGCAGAACTGCGTGCCTGCCAAACCTGGTTCCCTTCAGAGTTCAGGCCGCCCCTCTTCCCACCACACGCCACTCCTCATCCCCTTACTAGGGAACCCCAGGGCTGAGTCCTGCGGTATCACCTGGGGAACCCCCAGCTGGTGTCCAAGGCCTCACTGGCCCTTTGCTACTTGGGTCCCCGGCCTCAGCCCCAGGAGCTCACAGATCCTGGCTGTGTCCGATGTGCCCACACGGGCTGCTCACCTCTCCCTGAGGGGCAGACGTACATTAGAGCAGCTCGGAGAATGGTGTCCACAGCCTAACCTAGAAAGCCAATTCGCAGTCAGAGAAGCCCACATGATGCTCATGGCTGCTCCTGCCTGTGGAATCCCCTTCCCTCCCTGGTCATTCCTGCTGGTAAAGTAAGTCACAGCAGAGGGAGTCACGCAGCTAAACACGTGAGCACAGGCACGACACTGGAGAAAATCCCTGCAGGAAAGCCAGGGGCCCACGAGCTCAGCCAAGAAGACCAGGCTGCTGGTTTATTATTTACGATTATTCAGACCTTCAGTGGTTCCGGCTAAGGGGCAGGTCCTCTCCATGCGGAGACCCCCTAGCTAAGTCCCCCATGGTCACCTCTGAGACCACCTCTGCTTTCCTTCTACTGAAAATGTTTTTGTTTAGATACGTCAGTGAGACAGTTAGGTTGGCTTTGCTGTCTTGGAGGTGATTTCTGCGTAGACAGCTCCACTCCCTTCCAAATATGTCGGTTTCCTGTGTGACCCTGGCTGGTGAGTGGTGGGTGAGGGCAGGGTGACAGGCTTACGGAGACCTCCCACGCAGGGGCAGGTTTTGCTGGGAAGTCTGACATTGCCTTTGCCAGTGCTGGGCTACGGGTCCAAGCTTATAGTCTGTGGCTTCAGGAGAGATTTCAGTTCTTATAGCCACTGTCCCCTGAGAACCCCAAATTCCCCCGGAGAGCAGGGCTGGCCACGCTGCACATCCAGGCTCCCTGAATGGGCTCCTGGCATCCTCCTGTCTCAGGGTCCTGTCCTGTAACTGTGCACTCACAAGTGGCCCACACAGCAGTGCCGCAGATGGGCCTTTGTGTAATGAACAGAGTCATAAACTGCTGCTACCCAGCTCTCGGGCGAACAAATATTTAAAAGCTCGAGTCCAGGCTGGAGTGGAGAAGAGTACCTTAGGAGAGAAAGCCGCAGCCAGAAAACCACATAGAAGCCACACCAACTGGATTTAGTTTTGTGAGGTTTCTGGGGGGACAGAGGGAGGGGAGATTTGATATTCTTCTGTTTCTCCTATTAAGGCAACAGATCGTAAAACCTATCTTATAATATAAAATATATCTTTAATTTTTTTCTGGTCTTAATCACTGCAAATTTAAAAAACAAATGGAGAAGCTGAAAGAAAGAAATTAGGGAAACCGAAAATACACAGAAGGAACAATCCAAAGATGAGGACACGAGGAGGGGAAGCAGGGGACATGAGACCACAGAGGGCTGGCCTTGCTCTGTCAAGCTCCTCCCTGGTTCCCTCCCGCCCTCCGCCCTAAGATGGAAGTGCCACTCCCAGTGGCCTTTGCTGACTCTGGTGGGGTTGGTGGCTCTGGTGTGGGTATCTTCTTGGCAGTCCCAGCTTGCTGCTGCTCTAGCACCTGCTGTCTTCTGTCACCATTGTCTGTCTCTGTGAGTGTCTCCTGGCACATGGAGTTTCTTCAACACCAGTCACCGTCACCTGAGATTCCCCAGCACAGACAGAAGTGCATGTGTCCGGCCAGGCCTCCAAGGGACCTGCGTGGGAGTGAAGACACCAGGGTGGAAGCAGAGAGGCACTCACCCCCAGACCCAAGCAGAGAGGCACTCACACCCCGACCCAAGCAGAGAGGCACTCACAACCAGACCCAGTGCCCGGTGGCCTTCACCCGTCCTGGAGTCCCCGTGCTCCCCATCCCTAGAGTGTGGAGAGCTTCTAAAGGAGGCCTTGCCCAGCACTGCCTGGCACGTTGGCACACCAGGAGCCTCTTCCACGTGCCTCCCTGTGCACAGGACATTTTTTACTGAATTGTTCACTTGTTTCCTGGGACCATCCCACATGCAGTGTCTCGTGACAGCTGGCTAAGGGGTCTGGCTCTAGAACTGCTGCGTCACTCTGAAGCCCAGGCCAGGGCTGGCTGTTGCAGGGGTGACCACAAGCTAAGGCTGCCTGGACCTCTTCACATTTGATCTCAACCAGATGATCTCCAAGCCAAGCAGGAGAGACTGTGTCCTTTCTGTGCACAAAAATGAAAACTAAGGCTCAAAGAGCCTAAGGGTCAGGCTCAAGATCACATAATTCTCCCAGAAACACATTCTCCTTAAGTCCCGGCTGCCCATGTGGTGACCGGCAGCACACAGGCAAAGGTCTTGACCGTGGTGGCCCCACGCTTTCCACACTTCTGTGGGTGGCATCAGAAGTTATGAATTCTCATTTGCAGCTCAGAGGTGGGCCTCGGGTGACCTTTCAAGTCATATGCTACCCAAGCCTCGTAAGGGGATCAGTGCAGAGCTGTTGTGTGTGTGAGGGGCCTCATTTTAAAAGAAGGCTTACCCTGGAGCCTGCGTGCCAAGGAAGTGGTCCTCGCGTGTGGGTGGCCGTCGTCCCCTGGAGATGGATGGGTGCTGAGGTCTCTTCCCTTGGACATGGATGCGTGCTGGGGTCTCTTCCCAGGGAGCCACGCCCACAAGTGCCCTCCACAGACCTCATAGGAAGGACACCGGTGCCGGTGGCAGGAAGTCAGTGTCCCTGAATAAAAGTCATGTCTGAAATTAGGAGCTGGCACCTGGAGAAGAACATGAAGATCTGGTGGCCGTGGCGTGGTGATGTTTAGAGAATTTCCAGCACTCTTCTATGCTGGGCTGGAGCCAGTTTCTAGAAGGATGTTTGGATTGTGTTTTGCAGACATTTAAAGCGTCTCTTGAGCACTCTGGTTTCATGAGTCCGCTTTATCCTTCTCCCATTTCTTAACCACGGCCCGGAATGTTCTGGATGTTCCGCCTCAGGTGCTGTGTGATGTGTCCTTGGATGGCACCTTCCAAGGCTGTTTTAAGACTGAGACTGTTGGCACATGGAGAGGGGCAGCTGAGATTAGAGGGCATGTGTCTGTGCGCGCAGCCACCTCCACACATGTGCGTGGATAAACACAGCTGTCAGAGACCCAGCCCTCCACACCCTGCAAAGTCAGGTCTGCTGCTACTTCCAGTGATCCATCTCAGGGCAGGCTTGTCCTCGCCTGTTTTCAGATTAGAATATTAGCTTGCTTTTGGTGCCCTTTCAAGAATGGTGATCAGCCAAGTAAACTTGAAATCAAGGCTCCTGTCACTGAGAGTCTCTCAGAGTCTCCTCCTTCCCCTGCCCCCAGCACCCCTGGCCTCCAAAAGGCGCATCCTGCCTGTGCCCCAGGGCGGCCACTCCTTCCCAGTTCCTCAGCTGTCCCTTTGGACGGGGCTCCTCAGCCTGCACTGTTGAGGTTGGGGCTGGACACTTCCTTGTCGTGGGATGCCCTGCGTGTCGTATGATGTTTAGCAGTCTCCATGCCTCCCTCACCGGACACCTGCGGCACCAGGGCCCCCGGGTATAACAGTCAAAAATGTCTCCAGTCATTACAAGATGTCCCCAGGCTGGTAGTGGTGCCCTCAGTTACGAAACCCTGCATCATGTCTGTCTGAGTGTCTTCCCGGAAGCATCGGGCCTGCACTCCGGGTAGCTGTGGCCACATCTCCTCCAGCCCCTCTGGGCCTGCCTGCAGTCTGGCCTCGGTGCCAAATGGAAAAGAATCCCTTGGAGTGCCCCCTCCCCCGGTGCGTGTGCTTGACTGTGGGACCCCAAGACAAACGTTGGCTTCTCTCAGTTCACCCCAGAAGCCTTGGCCAGCCTCAGTGCCATTCAACACCACAGCAGAAGTCTCACTGTAAATAACGTCGCAAGAAACTCGTCAGTAACCTGAGTCAGTAACGCTTCAGCACTGAAAAGTTCCTTGGCAGCGAGATTCAGACAATCAAACTGAAATGCTCTCCCTTCTCCACAGAAAGGGGTGGATAAGGGGACGGGAAAGGCAGCAGAGCCCCATGGCTGGGGGAGGCCACAAAGGCCACACCTCGCCCTCAGCATCCCCCACCATCAGCAGCGCCTTCATCACCAAGAAGCAGTTATTGAACACCACGGGTCCTATGCTGGGTGTGCTCTGGCTGAATGGATGCTTGGGCACCTCCTACCATGTGGATGGAGGAAGAGGAGGAGGAGGAGGGAAAAACACAAAGCAGTGGAGGGTCCCTGATCACAAGGAAGTCATCTTTAAAAGCTAAAAAGTCACCAGGCCGAGTGCAGTGGCTCATGCCTGTAATCCTAGCACTTTGGGAGGCCCAGGTGGGCGAATCACTTGCAGTTAGGAGTTCAAGACCAGCCTGGTCAACATGGCAAAACCCCATCTCTACTGAAAAAAAAAAAAAATTAGCCAGGCATAGTGGCGCGCACCTGCAGTCCCAACTACTAGGGAGGTGGGGACAGGAAAATTGCTTGAACCCAGGAGGAGGAGGTGACACTGAACCGAGATTGTGACATTGCACTGCAGCCTGGGTAACAGAGCAAGACGCTGTCTCAAAAAAAAGGAACCAAACAAATGTATGCAACATACCAGTCCATCAGTAAAAAATAAATGCTGTCTGGGCATCGGGACAGGCACCATTTTGTACCAAGGATTGAACGGCGTGTATGGGATGACAGCTTTCTCATTTCACGTAGCCGGAAGGCTTGTCCTTGGAAATGGGATTTCATGAGTACTATTAATAGACTCAAGAAAGAAAGAAAAGAAAAGAAGAGCAGAATAGGAAAGGAGTTCCCTTTGCTAATACAATTCTATCTTGAGAGATATTTCAGTGTGCAAGATCAGCTTATAAACGTTCATCCTGTTTCAGCAGACGAACAGCTCATCTGCCAGTCAGAGCATTCAGGCCTTTCCAATTTAATTGAACTTGTCTCTTTTTCAGTTCTCCTCTGGACCCCCTTCCACTTGCTTTGCATTACTTTTATATTTATTGATTGCCTGCAGCCTGTCTGCTCTGAGCTCCCTCATTTATTCTGTGCACAGGAGGGACAGCAAATTTTAATGTGAAAGAACAGGCTTCAAACGTCAGAACTGGCAGAAAAGTCTCCATTTCTTTTAAACTGTTGTTTTCAGAAAGCAGACTGGTAATAATAAAACCGTAAATGCATTCATTTCTTTAAGCTTATAATTTCACCCCTAGCAGCCTGTCATTAGAATACATCCAAGTCTTAGGAAAACATCCATGCACATTTCAATATTACTTACAATAGCAGAAAATTGGGAATGCCCTAAGTGTACAGCAATAGATATGCTATTAACGTGTTGGCATATCCACATATTTTTAAGTGATATTACACAGATTTCATAATAAGCATTGAAAGTTTTATATTATTCTGTGAAAAGTTACTATACAAAACCTTATTTATGTTTTTAAAACAAAAAACAGCTTGAGAAAAGTACTGTGAGAAACTAACAAATGTAAATTTCGGGTATCTTTGGGTAACGGAATTCTGCATGATTTTTTTGGTCTTTCTACTTTGCGTATCTATCAAGATTTTCAAACTGCAAAGGAAGAATGCTGGAGGATGAATTCTAAAAGGGCAGAGACATACACAGTAAAAATAAAGACTAGGGAGAATTCAGAAAGACTATGTAAACACCTGCTTCCTTATAATTTAAACTGACTTGAAAGACGTGGAGTAGGATTGATCCTTGGGCACATTTCACTTAGACTCAGGATCTTATTTTTATGAAAAGATTGGTTGCTGCTGCTGCCCTAGTTTCTTTCCTGAGAAGCAGTCAGCTGTGCACCTTGCTCTGATGAGACCATTCCAGGCCACTGCTTCCAGAGTGCGTGTAATCACTCTGCATGTGCCGGGGGAGTTGGTGCCAGAAAGAAACCTGCTCGGAAAAGGCTGCCCTCCGTCCTCTCCTTATCTGACGCTCTGTCCTGGCAGGCGTCCAGTCGTAACAAAATAAGGACGTACTGTGTGGCAGCTGTATCTGAGAGGTTGCTGGTGCCATACCGTCCTCATCAGAGGCTAATGGCCGTGGTCAGGTCTATCTCGTGCTGGAAGCACTCTGGCCTCCGCCCACCCTGGCATGCACGGGTATTCACACGAGCTAGCTGTTCTCCTCCTCCTCCTGGCTCATCCCTGCCACGACACCCGCCAGGGCAGGATGAGGTCCTAAACCACGTGTAAGATGTGTTCTCCCAGACCGCCCAACCCCGCTCTGCCTCTCTGTCGTACTTGGCGCCTACTGGCTGCCACAGGGTATGATTACCTACCACATCTGTCTTTCACCCGTCTCACCCGCTGAAACGCAAGCCCTGCGAGGCAGTTTTAGTCACTGCTATACCCCAAGCACGTCGGCCAGTGTCTACACTTGACTGATGGGGATTTTGAATGAGGAAATGGACATGGGTTGCAGGCTGCCCTGCTAAGGGGCTCTGCCGTTAAGCCGGGTCCGTCCAGATGAATGAACTCACTGTGCTCTGTGTTGCTCTGCAGTTTGAGATGCTCACGGGGTCCCTGCCGTTCCAGGGAAAGGACAGGAAGGAGACCATGGCCCTCATCCTCAAGTGAGTAGCGTGGGAGCCACCCCAGAGACCTGTGAGCACCTTCCGGTATCAAGAGCTGCCGCCTCTGAACCTGTGAAGTTCTCATTACATTGCTAGGCTTACAGTGCCAAAGTACTGTCAGCGGTTTTCTAAAAGTCACTGGTTTTACAAAATGGTAGTGCTCTTCCACCAGTAGCAGTGGTGCTAGGGTGCTGGGCATTCTAATGACGGGGGTCAAAGGAGGAGTTGCTGGTTTGGCTTATCCTGCTGCATGGTTCTGAATGAACGCTTCTACTGTAGGTCAAGTTTCCTATCAGTAAGTCCCTTAGAATGTGTACCGAGTGGCTGGTTTTCAAACGTGATGACTGAAGACCTCCCAGAAGTATGGATGCAAAAAGATGCAAGGCCTACAGGGCCTTGTCCAGAGAGATCACAGGAGCCGGGATCTCCCTTCCCTCCACACCTGCTGACCCCATTCATAGAGCCCTCTTGGTTGACCTTGGCAGGTCTCGGTGTCATTTTGCCCCTGTGACTGGATATAAACCATTTTCTACTTAATTCTCATGAAGAATCATTTACCAAGCCAAGGTTTTGCTCTTGGGCCATAGGAAGAAGTCTGAGCCCTGTGTCACCTTCCATAGCATCCTATATGTGAGCAGACACCGCCAGCATCACTGGCCCAGAGCAGATGGAAGGAGGGCGGGAAACGGAAAGCCTGGGAGCCCCTAATCAGTTCCTTCCAAAGTGAGGCCACTAGGGGGAAGAGTCATAAAGCTCTTTGTCCTCATGAGCTGCTCTGGCCAACTTGCTTGCAAATGGACACGTAACTTTTGTAAAATTGAGAATCACCTAAAACACTGCCAGCTCGGCTTTTGTAAGCTCAGTTCTTATGTAGATGGAAGGAGAGAGGGCGTGAAGGAAGCCCCATCATGAGGACCCTTTTGTAAATGTGGGGAGTGACTTTATTTAATCAGCCTTCTCCTCCATCAAGGGACCTTGATTTGCGGCAGACACCGATAGCTGCAAGCCAGGACCTTTGCAGTGATTCTCGCTGTTTGTTTGAATTATAAGGGAGAAAAAGTTCTTCACTTTTTCTAAAGCTGCAATAATCCCCAACCGCAAGTCACAGGTGTGGCCTCATGGCCTTCCACTTGGGAGGGACGGAGAATTTCTGAAGGGAGGCACCACGCTCTATGCCAGGGGTTCTCATTGTGCTCTGGGGACCCTGACACCCTCCTGGGCTTGCAGGTCCTGCTCTAGCAGGGTTTCCTTATAACATCGCAACAGCCTGAGCACAACGCAGGCAAGAGCCCAGCTGTCGCCTATGGAGCCAGGAAGAGACCCACCAAAACGCACCACAGTGCACTAAAGGCTTTTTGATACGCTTGTTTGGGAAAACATAGATAATTTCCATTAACAATGTTATGTTAATAGGATTGTTATTGTTATTTTAAATGATTTTATTATTAAATAATATACTTATTACTAATAAAAATATTTAATGAATTAGTAAATAGAAATTATACAGATTTCTCACCTTTATTTGCTACTTGATAAATATCACAGCTATAGCCCATATAAACAAAAGCTCTTTGGTGTCCTCCGTAACTTTTAAAGCATAAAAGGTCCTAAGGCCAACACGTTGGAGCACAGCTCCTCCGGGTGATGGCGATTGAGGTCTCTGAATGCTGACTGAGGCCCTCTTTATAGCTTGTCCTTGGTCTCCTAAAATAGATCCTAAAATAGGATTCTGTTTTTCAGAGCCAAGCTGGGGATGCCTCAGTTCCTCAGTGGGGAGGCACAGAGTTTGCTGCGAGCTCTCTTCAAACGGAACCCCTGCAACCGGCTGGGTAAGAGTCCCCGGGACACCCCACCACGGGGACGTGCAGGCCACTGCCCCCCGAGCCACGGTGGCAATGTAGAGGGCCACCCTCCTGCTCTGCCCCAACGCCAACCAAGGTCACTGAAATCAGACCTCACCTAGAGGTTGAAATATGTCACATGCCATCTGTGCTCCAGGGACAGAGGCCCCTTCACAGCTTCTAAAACACATAGTCACACCAAAGTACCAGAAGCTCTTCTCTAAAAGCCACTGGCTTTATACAAAATGGTAGTGTTCTTCTACCAATTTGACATTTGAAAGTCAACTGAGAGTTTATAAGCTAAGGACAAAAACATTGAAAAGCTGCTTCTAATTTAATCCTCCTTCAATTAAGAAACTTCCACATCTATGAAAATCTAGACTCACTTTAATATTAACTACCGATTGATTTTCTATGTGTGTATGTGACAATATACTGAGGGTTACTCTGTGGGCTGGGCAGGTCTTAGGGTGTGGCGGTGACCATGTTGTCTCAGAGTCAAATGGCACCAGGATCGGGGGATTTCAGGTTATTTCATTACAGGAAAATGAAAGGAACACATTGTTTTTTAACTCTAACCCCAGAGGTGGAAGACATATCAGAGGGGAAGGCAAAAGTTAAATCAGGAAATTTTCATTTTGGAAAAAACACTAGATCTTCCTCTGCGTGCCTCAACCCCAAAGAAAGAGGGACCCATTAACTTCTCCCCCCTCCCCTGTTAGCTTCCACTGCAGGGAACTTTTGCATTAATTTGCAATCCTTCACTGACTGAAAGTGAAGCTAATCAAAAGTACTTTCCTACTCCACAGTAATGTTTTCACAATATGGGACAATTGATGTGTAACTTTGTGATCTTAGAAGAAAGGAGTTAAGGTGATTTTTTTTAAATCAATGTCAATGTATTTAAAGTACTGCATAGTAATTCCCATGAATTTCATCTTGTTATGAATTGTTACAATTGTATCCACCTAACTGAACACATTTACATCCAACTTCTAATCCAGATTTTTATCACATAAATCACTATTCCTTCCTGTGGATTCATCTTCCTAGGAATTCTTTACTTTGTATAAGAATGCCCCATAGTTGTCTTTACGAGGCAGCTCTCCTCCATTGTAGCAGATATTTTAAATTCCACTTTACATACTTTTCAGTGATCACCTATCATCGACATCTTTGTCCATTCAGCCTGTTTCCATTCTTCCACACAACGCAGTAGAGCAATTCCTCCTTGTCACTGGGAACTTGTGCGTGGCTACCAGGAGAGCAGGTGACACAGTGAGCTCCCATGGCGTGGGTGACATCACTAGGTGTCCTGCCACGACGTTCTGCCTGCAGTGTCCACCGGTCACTGCAGGCCAATCCAGAAAGCCCAGGGCACATGGGTGTTTGTCAAGAGAGTAAATCCCTGCAACATTTCAGCACCTTGGTCAAACCATCAAACTGCTAACTGTATGTACCCCTTCGCCCAGAAGTTTTACTGCCAGAAATCTCTCCAACAGAAATAGCCATACCCGCGTAAAAGGGATATGAATAAACGGTGTTTGCCGAAGGTCTTCCTGTTTAACAAAAACCTGAAGACGAAGCAAGAGTCAATCAATAAGGAAATCATTGAATCAATTATGAAACGTCCACACCACGGCCTGGGACTGGAGGACGGTGTCTCGGCCATGGCTCTGCCCATTTTGGGCGGGTTAATTCTTCTTTTGGCTGCTGCTCTGTGCACTGGGGCTGTTGACCAGCAGCGCCACCCCGCGATGATCAAACATCTCCTGACATTGGGAAAGTCTCCTGTTGGGAATCTCTGCACTGCTGGTAGTGACATGGAAGAGCCAGAGTCTAGACTGGATTGTAGCCCGCGTGGCTGGAGAGTGTAGACTCCCCCTGGAGTGGAGTCTGTGCCACCCATGCCACAGTGCACCCTGGCATGGGTGTGTAGAGACACTAATAGACCCAGCCCCTGCACCAGCTGCCGGGGCCCCGCGCTGGTGTCTGTGGAGAGGACCGTGTCCAGTGCATTGGATGAAAACTCGTCAGCAGGTCACTTCACACATTTTACAGGGCTGTCCCCACTCGAGGGTCTGAGAGGCTGGGGGACCATCACCCAGACAGAGGCAGCTTCCTTGGAGGGGCATTCACCAGCAGTGCCATGGACAAAGCCAAAGGCCCCCACTGAGCATCCCCAAGTCACCGAGATGCCGATTGGGGGCGATAATGAGATGGGAGGCCCGGGATGGAGAGGCTCAGGACCAGAGAGGATGCCTGGTCAGGACAGAGGGCCCTGCTGCAGAACACACAGGGGCACTGTGTGCGTGTGTTCATGTGTGTGTGCATGTGTTCATGTGTGTATGCTGGTGTGTGTTCATGTATATGTGTACATGTGTCTGTGTGCATGTATGCATGTGCTCACAGGTGTGTGTAGGGTTCGTGGCTTGAAGGAAACTGCCAAACAGTTTTTGCCACTTTGTTGTTACTGGGACCCCTCAAACCAAGAATCCTCAGGACTCCTTTTTGTCAGTGGTGACAATCATCGTCAGGCAGGGTCACAGCCACATTTCCAAGAGACATGCAGTTCCTAAAGCTGCCTGCCCCTTGGCCCGTCACTCACTGGTCCTGGTGCACACCCCCCGATTACACAGTGACTCGGCTCAGGAAATACAGCAAGGGTTCAGCGCTTACCCTCAGTGGCCAGAGTCCCGTATCCACACGAGGCTTGTCGTGGGCAAGACCTCACCCCCTGAGGGCGGGGTCCCCAATGGTGGGAGAAGCAGCTTAGATTGCACAAAGGGACAGCCTGGGCTGGGCGAGGCAGAAGGAGCCGGTGCCCCACCCTGTGTCCTGAAGTTGTCATTTCACTGCAGTTTTCCCAAATCTGGGTGTGGTCTGGCTTTTTGTTTGCAGACCCCCGTTCGTCACTGTGTGTGTGGGGAGGTAGGGGAGGTGGTGTTTCATAACCATGAGGGTGGATTTGGAGACGGGCAAGCTGAGAAGTGTGTCCCTCAGCTAAGGCGCCCTGGTTTGTCCAAATGCTGTGTCAAAGGTCATGATTGCCCAGTTCTGTTCTGAGTCTTCCAGGTGGTGAATTAAACTGAGTCCCTGTCATTGCAGTCTGTCAGCACTAACAGCAATGCGGAAGTAACCCTTCCTAGATGGAGGGGATCAGGGGCTCGCTGTCGGGGGCTTACTGCCCAGCGCAGCGGATCTCAAGCCACTTAACAGCACGCCTGCCTTAGAATCAAGTTTGCCATTCTGTAAACTTCCACAAAATGCACAGAAACATTTTGCATGCATTTCCACTCATCTCTCAACCCTGAAGGCTGCCCACGTCTAGAGCCCTGCTCTCATTTGCTCAGCCTTTTCAATGGCTGCTCCAGAGTTCTTCTTTTCCGTGACCCTGGGCTGCGCCTTTATTGTGTCTGTGGCTCTCCTCCAGCGTTCCCTGTGCTGCTGAGTGGAAGCACAGCCTCCGCCACACAGCCCTGGGTGGTCTGGTGGGCAGTGGGAGAGGCTGGGTGGATAGCTCCGATGTCGCCCTGCTGGGCAGATTTCTAATGAACCAGGAGAACAGGTTGTTCTCCGAGCCTCAGGATCCTCCCGGCACGGTGCTGTTGGTGAGGATGAGAAGGTGCCTTGGCACTGCGCTAAGACAGTCATTATCTGACTTGGATCCTCATGCCGGTACTTAAAGCAGGTCAGACCAGAAACTTACAGAATTCACTTATGAAAAGAGGTGTATCCATAGGAATTGCTTTTAGCTGCAAGTAATAGAACCCTTAAACAATTTTAAACTTTTTGTTCAATTAATTTAGTTTTCCAAATCGCAGTTTCATTTTCTCTTCTTAACACACCGCATGGTGGCGGATGAATTGCAGACGCTGGCAGCTGAGCTACTGCTGTCAGCAGCCCAGCTCTTCCTGTGGCTCTGTTTGCCATCTCCAGTGCACTGCCTTTTCATCCTTATACTCGGTGCCTTGTGATGACAACGTGGCTGTAACAGCTCCCAGCATCACATCCTCACTGCAGGAGAAACAAAAAAGGAACTGGATGGGGCCAGCTGCCTCTCTTCCTTTCACCATGAAAGCAAAGCTTTTCTGGAAGCCCCCGGGACTTCTCTGTGCTTCTCGCTGGCTGGAACCCTGTCACATGGCATTCGTGACACGTGGCACTGTAAGGAAGGCAGGAGAACATGCATCTGTCGAGGAAGGAAATGGGGGCTGGAGGGGCAGCTGTACTGGCCAGGCAGCTGGGCAAGCCACAGGTATTCACTGAGTGAGGAGATCCAGGAAGGCAGAGGTTGTGTCTGGCTCATCTTTCTGTCCAGTTCCCGGACCACACAGAGCCCCCAGTGAATATGCATGAACTAAAATGAATTGAAGGAATCACAGTTGTTCCTTTAGGTGCTCTGAAAAGCTCATCATGCTGAAATACCTGGAGTTTAGTCGAGCCTGACCCTCGGTGCTCCTGCTTCGTTTCTATCCACTTTCCTTGTCAAGCGGTAAAACAAAGACAGCACTGGTTTGCGGGTGCGCCATGCCTTGGTCCCCGCGGCACCTGCTCGGGTGCAAGCGCTCTGTCTATGGACGTGAACGTCACTGCCGTTCCTGTGCGCTCACCCAGGAGTCTTGTTCACAGAGTGTTTTTCTGCTTGTGACTTCCACCATCCTGCATTCGCCTAGCACGCCACACCTGCCAAGCATACACACCTGTCCTCTCCTCCCATCTTTACGACAAGGCTGTAAAATTGTTTTCATCATTTTCTGTTTGAGCAAGGCTTGTTTGGAGGCACAAGGGCTTGTTCCGGGACCCTGTGTGTGTCGGCTGTAGTCAGCACCTGCCCAGCCAGGGGCAGAGAGCACTGCAGCTGTCGCACAGGCCTTGGTCCTCCCTTCCCGGATGTGGGAGCACAAATGCGTTCCTTCTCCGTGGGCTTCCAGGAAGACCACATAGGAGCTTCCCTTATTTAGTGAGGATGTGATTTACCCTTAATGCTAAAGAGGAAAAAAGGCCCTGCTCATCTAATGCTTCATTAGCATGATATTTTGGGTCTTCAGGATTAAAAATCAGCCTTTCTTAATTCTTCCCAATTCTGTAAGAAGTCAGGGCCAGTCTTTTCTTTTCCCTAGGTGTTGGAGGGCCGTCCTGCTGCTGGAAGCAGTGGATTCTCTGTTCTTGGCATGGCAGCAGGACGTGGGAGAGCAGGACCACGGATGGCCATGGCCCCAGCTCTGTGAGCTTCTGGTCTGTGGCCCACAGTGGCATGGGGGCTGTCTGGATTCTGCATCCTAGAGCCAACCGGGCTGTGGGCAGCTGCGGAGCCATGGGCCCCATCCCTCCTTTTCTCTGGGAAATGAAGGTGGGGTGGATGGTCCCTGTGGTTCCTTCTACACCTGTAGGCCTCCCAGGTCATCTCTTACCTGGTGTGGCACGAGCGTGTCCTGTAAAAGTGGCCCCGTCGGAACCCTGCTCTGCTCCCCACAGTCATCAGGCTGTGAGGCTTGGGGCATCTTGTTACATGGGTTTTCGGGAATGCCTGTTTTTGAGGCAACTGGGAAAGTACTGAGACTCCTTGTTGAAGGTCAGTGCTGCATGGCCACCTTTGTTTTGAGTAGTCCCTTTTGGAAGGCAACTAATTTAAAATGACCCCCCAGATTTGCTTCATGGTGGGGACGCCTGAGCATGGCTGCGAAGCACTCTGGGTTTTGGGGAATCTGAAGTAGGGTGTGATGCCTTTCTTCCTCTCTCTTCCTTCCTCCCCTCATCTTCTCACGTTTCCAATGCCACCAAACACACAAATTTCACTTATTAAAACTGGAGAAGCTCATGAAACCTTTCCATTTTCTAATTTGGGTGGGTTTTCCCTCCTCCAATGGCTAACCCTGTGGAGCCAGCCCGAGAGGGGCACAGTCCTTCCGCTTCCTCATCCTTGCCTGAAGCCTCTGTGACCGCAGCCAGAGTAAGCAAGGCCTGCAGGCATTAACTGGGTAGCTCCTTGTCACTGCTCCTGGCTCTGGTTTCTAAGACAGGAACACAAACTATTTTGAAAATTATTTCATCCCCCAGTTCCAGGGCAAGCACAGATACCGCCACCTGTCCCAGACACAGTGTTATTCACAGAATTTCCGGGGACAGTCCCCACCCCCTGCGAGGGCAGTGGCGTTTGAAAGGAAAGGGCAGCATCTCTGCAAAATCGCTAAGGGCCCAGATCCCAAGATTCATCCTTTTATCTGGCTGGAGCAGATTTGGCTCTTGGACCCCAATAGCTGAGGCAGAATTTCCTGCCAGAAACCAGTGACAACCCAAGGAAAATGAGAAAGAACCAAAACTTCCTGTGTACTTGTGTGTGCCTGCACAAAACAAAGTGACGTACACACAAGTCTCCATCTCATCAGAGAACTGAACAGAGCCCTCCATGCTGCTGTGCATACGTTAAGATCTATCAAAGAGACGTACACACAGTCTCCATCTCATCAGAGAACTCAACAGAGCCCCCCACTCGGCAGAACATAGTTTCAGATCTGTTCATTCCATTTCAAAGGGGACCTTGGCTTGATTCCAGAGTAATGTCAGACCTCAGTCTCCTTTTTAAAAGCCACAAATTACAGCTGAGCCTTCATGGCTTATTTATTTCTAATCTTTGCAACAACAAAGACCACCTTAAGCTTTGCTCGGTCTTAATTAAAAATTGAAAAAGGTTTTTCAGGAAAATTCCCTGTAGCTATGCTTGTATTTCTGATAAGAGTACTTCACTTGGCCTTTTAAACTTGAAAAAGGAACTACCTTTCATTCACAACTCGATTCTTTTTTACTTTAATATGGAATGAGGGTATAACTTTTCTTTGTTCCTGCAGAGATTTCCCCAGAATTTCACTGTAGTTTAACTTCAGAATTTTGTAAAAATCCTGTTATTTGTTTTCATTTTGTATAGAATTTTTATTCTGTAGAAAAATTGGACAAAAAGCATCAAGGTTTAGAAAAACACTAGAAGAAAGATAATTATATAAAATTGGCCAGGCATGGTGGCTCACACCTGTAATCCCAGCACTTTGGGAGGCCAAGGTGAGTGGGTCAACTGAGGTCGGGAGTTCGAGACCAGCCTGACCAACATGGCGAAACCCCATCTCTACTAAAAATACAAAAATAAGCTAGGTGTGGTTGTGCGCTCCTGTAATCCCAGCACTTTGGGAGGCCCAGGCAGGCAGATCACCTGGACATGGTGGTGGGCACCTATAATCCCACCTACTCAGGAGGGTGAGGCAGGAGAATCACTTGAACCAAGGAGGTGGAGATTGCAGTGAGCCAAGATCGTGCCACTGCACTCCAGCCTGAGCGACAGAGCAAGACTCCGTCTATATGTATGTGTGTGTGTGTACATGTATATATAATTACAATCTTAAGGAATATAAGATTGTTGCTTATCAGGTCCAAAACATCTGTGGAAGGTTGGAGATTTTCCTGAAGGCCTCCCTGTCTTACGAAGGGGCTGTTTAAAGTGCAGCACTTGTAGCTTTCCATGAATGCTTTTGTGCTTCCGAATCAGCCAGCGCCCATACAGTCCTTCATGATATTTCATGTCCTTACTATCCTTAAGGAGGTCTGGCCCGTTTTTGCCTCTCAAGTTAGCACAGAGGCACACATCTGACAATCCCCATTATGGGCGGTGGGAGAGCAGTTTCCCTCCTTTCGGGTGAAGCGGTTTGTGTGTCCTGTCTTTTCATAAGTCAACCTGGAAAATCTCTGCAAAAGTAAAGCACATGCACCTTACCGAAGTAATTCCACCTCAAATAATATACCCTTCAGATATATTCACGCAAGTGCACAGAGAGATATGAGAAGCCAAAATCCACACCCAGGGATGGTTAACTGAATCACCGTCATCTACACAGGAGAGACTACGTGAATGTTGAAGAGTAAGATCATTCTGCATGCATTACCATGGAAGGATTTGTAAGTTAAAAAAAGAAGGGTTGAGTAAAAATAGCACATTGCAGCACAGAACGTTCAGAATGATCCTGTTTGTGTTTTTAGAAGCAAGGGAGGTAAGCAAAGAAGAATTCTGGAAACACGGGCAAGCAGCTCCTACAGCGGCCGCTTCTCCCTGGAGAGGCGGGGAGAAGGGGAGCTCTTCCTTTCACCTACTTCATGCCAATAGTTGGATTTTTTTCTGCCAATTATTTTTATGATTGAAAACGCAGTTCTTTAAAAGTTGTTTTAGGGAGAAACATTTGATGCTGGAGACTTCTGTGCAATGTGCAGCCCCGCACCCCACCTTAGGCTGCCCCAAGGCAGCCAGCAGGACCACTCTGCCATCTCCTCATGGCTGGGCTGCCCCTCTGGCAGCTAACAGGACCACATTGCCACCTCACCATGGCTGGGGCTGCCCCCTGGCAGCCAGCAGAATCACGCTACCACTTCGCCATGGCTGGGACCACCCCCTGGCAGCTAACAGGACCACACCACCGCCTCGCCATGGCTGCGTCCTCTGCCTATCAGCAGCACTGCCTGCTGCCCCTTTCTCATGGCTCGGGCAGACACTGGGCAGATACTGGGCAATTTCATCAGGAAGGAGCATAAGCAAATGATGTGAGTCTGGCCCGTGCCTTCCCTCACCCGTGGGCGAGGCTCTGGGGACCCATGAAGCAAACGTGTGGCCCTCATGCTCATGGTCTGACAGCAAACAGCAAGGCCAGCTGCAGTTGAGACATGCACAGATGCCTGCTGCCCGGGCGGAGAAACAGATGAGGCACAAAACGGATCTCAGCAGAGCAGAGAGGGCCTGCCGGAAGGGGAAGAAAGTGCTGCAGCGAAGGAAAAGGGAGCGCGTGGGAGAGGCCAGAGCCCGAGCAGGGCGCAGAAGCCGAGCGAGGCCAGAGCCAGGTGCCCAGACCCACCCTGCCCACCCTTCCTGGCCGTGTGGCCCTGAGCGAGTGGCTTCACCTCTCTGTGCTTGCTTACGTATTCTACGAATTGAGGGTAAAACCAGCACCAACGTCGTGACGTAGGTGGGAGGATTTGAGGAGGAGAACAGTGCCTGATTTGCAGGAAACACTGTAATGTGTCTGACGAGCAAACGTAAATAAGCAGAGAGCACTGGTTGTGCAGAGGCCCGCAGCCGGGAAGGGTGTCCACCCCCAGCCACATTGCTGCCTGCTCATCTGACCGTTTTCTTTCTCTGCCACTTGGCTGTGGGACAGAACAGGGAAACGTTATCTAATGCGCAATGACCAGGGAGCCACAATTTGGAGTTGTTGGGAGAAACCCATCATTCTGTGAGATGCATTTTAATCAGTGCTGTTAAACCCTCTGCTGAGATGGTTGCACAATGGACGTGTAAATGGAAAGCCCACTGTACCAGCCAGAAAAGCACTGAGGCCAATCGCCAGAGTCCCGAAGTCACCCGGGAAATCCACCTTGGCAAGAGCACAGAGTTGTGTCCACCTTGACCAGGGTCTGATGTGTCAGAGGGTAACATCTTCCTGTGAGTTGCTACCAGGAATCTCACCAGTGGCTGAAACTCCTCTTTCAAGACCAAGCTTTTATGATGGAAGTCTGTGTCGTCTCTGCCTTGTCATTCCCAAGCACCCGAATAACATCTGGATACTTTTATAATATAAGCGTGTGAGCATACATGCAAGGGACGTGCCGCCTCAGGTGGCAGGCCCCGCGACCCCACCTCTGCCACTCCCTCTGAGGTGACCCAGGGTAACTGCCCCACCCAGCCGAGCTGCCGCAGTCACCACCTGTGGGGTTGCATGCGTGAGGGTTTCGCTGTCACCCCTCCCCTGCCTGGCCTCCCCTGGAAATGCGAATTGGAGTCAGAAAGGAGAAGTGGAGACATTGGATATGTTTATTCATCCAAACGTACACGAGAGCAACAATTCACTCTATTCTTATAGCAACTGAAGCGCTTTGTCTAGGCGTTACTGTTTCCTTTCCTTTCTTTTCTTTCTTAGACAGGGTCTTGCTCTGTGGCCCAGGCTAGGCTTGAATTCTTGGCCTCAAGCAACACAGACAATTAACATATCCCAGAAGGCTTAAAAACAAAGGAATGTAAAAGAAAATACCAGGCAAAAGCCATAAAATATAACCTTG
>CAUYLG010042220.1:0-39008 GCA_963573385.1 Cacajao melanocephalus
CCTCTCCCTCTCCCACCATCCCTCTGCCTCCTCCACCACCTCTCTCCCTCCCCCAGCACCCCTCTCCCTCCCCCAGCACCCCTCTCCCTCTCCCACCACCTCTCTCCCTCCTCCACCACCCCTTCTACAGTTGGGTTTCACTAAGGGTGCAGGCAGAACCCCTTCACACACCCCTCCCTCCCCCTCGGTCATTCCCTCATGTTGCTATTCCCCAAATCACAGAGGCGGTTGCCCCCGGGGCATTTGCTGTTGCTGTTCCTATACTGGGAACATTTGTCCCCTCTCCTAAGGATCCTCAAAGGAAAATTGAGGGGAGTTAGTTTGGCCTCAGGGAGTCCGCCAACCAAAGTCCGTCCTTATCTAGTCTCTGAAGGAACTGCTGGCCCCAATGTGCCAGGGTTTTCAATGAGTGGCTCAGATAGTGCCTAACGTGGACTTTCAGCTCATTTATGAAACTTTCATTTGTGACCCAAATGAAACCAAGTAGTTGTTGGAGTATTCAACAGATTAGCTCACCTAAAGTGCACACAGTGGGCATTCCATAATGTTAGTTACCATCCTCTACCTGCATTTGGCATGACAGCCATTCCAAGGATGAAATGGAGCGGAACACCTTTCCAGGGCTGAAATCATCTCACTCTCTTCCTCTTTAAGGCAAGTGATGTAACCCAGATGATTGTGGCCAAATGTGGCCTGCAGAATATATGCTGTTTGGCTTCACTGGTGTTCTAGAAAGATGTGACTTAATTGTCAACACTTGAAAACAGAGATCAGGCCAGGCACAGTGGCTCACGCCTTTAATCACAGCACTTTGGGAGGCCAAGGCAGAAGGACTGATTGAGACCAGAAGTTCAAAACCAGCCTGGGTAACATAGTGAGACCCTATCTCTGCAAAAAATTTTAAAAACCTAGCCTGGAAGCTGAGGCTCAGAAATATCTAGTTAACTCCCCACGGTCACACAGCTAATAAAAAAAAGGAACTACAAGTTGAACAGTCTTTGTAACCCAACTACCTTAGCATGGTAAGGGAAAGTATAAAGGGGAGGCCGGGGTAGTGGCTCACACTTGTAATCGCAGCACTTTGGGAGGCCAAGGTGGGAGGATCACCTGAGTCTGGCAGTTCAAGACTGGCCTGGGCAATATTGCAAAATCCCACTTCTACAACAATTACAGAAGTTAGCCAGGGGTGGTGGCATGCAGCTATGGTCCTGGCTACTCAGGAGGCTGAGGTGGGAGGATCAACTGAGCCTGAAAGACAGAGGTTGCAGTGAGCCAAGATCGCTCCACTGTGCTCCAGCCTGGGCAACAGAGAGACCCTGTCTCAAAAAAGAGGAAGAAAAGAAAAGAACGTATAAAGTGGGGAAAGTGGTTTACACCAAACCATTTTTTTTAAAGGAACGCTTTTATTAATAGCACACTTTGAATGCCAGTTTGTTGGGATTGTTTAACAAGATTTAAATTTTTAGCTTCATCTAAATTGGCAGTGCCCACTCCCATACTCACTCCACCTCCTTATTTTTCTCATTTAAGCTTTTTGAAAAACTCTAAAGGTTTGACTAAAACTGAAAATGCTCCTTATTTCATCCATCCCTAGTTACTGGCAACCGTAGGTGTTCTTTCTGTTTCTTTTTTTTCAGCTTCTTTATTTATATTTTACTCTTTGTAGTTTGTAAATTCCCTCTTATCAGCTGCTTGCAACATCAAAATGCCTTTACTGTTAGATTTCCAATTAGGGTTATACAGTCTTTTGGCTCCATAAACACACATATAATAAGAAATGTGTGCATGTGTGCACACACACCTATGTGCTCACACTCCCACTCCCAATAGATTTTTTGTTTGTTTATTTTGCTTTGTTTCGTTTTGTATTTGGAGACAGGATTTCGCTCTGTTGCCCAGGCTCGGGTACAGTAGTGCAATCCTGACTCACTGCAACCTCAGCCTCCCAGGCTCAAGCCATCCTCCCATCTCAGCCTCCCTTGCAGCCACCATGCCTGGCTAATTTTTGTATTATTTGTAGAGATAGGATTTTGCCACATTTCGCAGGCTGGTCTCAACTCCTGCTAATAGGTTCTTGATGTCTCTCTGCGTCTCATTTCCCAAAATGTATTTAAAGATCTTAAATTCAAACAACAAAGTCACTGGCAGTTTTTAAGGAGGAATTTTTAATGAGCATAATTACACCTTTCATAGGAAATTTTTCGAAAAGTTTGGTTGCAACAGTTACTCATAAACATGATTCTACATTATAGCCGATTTTTATTTTATTTTTATTTATTTATATTTAGAGGCAAGAGCTCACTCTGTTGCCCGGGCTGCAGTTGTGTGGCAAGATCATAGCTCACTGCAGCCTTGCTCTCCCGGGCTCACGTGATCCTCCTACCTCAGCCTCCCGAGTAGTTGGGACTACAGGTGTGTGCTATCACACTCAGCTTTTTTTTTTTTAAGTGGTGGAGTCTGGATATGCTGCCCAGACTCTTGGCCTCAAATGATCCTCCCATATTGGCCTCTCAAATCAATGGATTACAGGTGTGAGTCACTATGCCCAGCCAATTTTTGTTTTTTAATGCTATGCTAGTTCTATTTTCTTAAATAATTTTTGCCTTTTAAAGATATGATATATGGCCAGGCCCGGTGGCTCATGCTTGTAATCCCAGCACTTTGGGAGGCCAAGGCAGGCAGATCACTTGAGGTCAGGAGTTCAAGACTAGCCTGGCCAACATGGCAAAACCCTGTCTTTACTGAAAATATGAAAATTAGCCAGGTGTGGTGGACCACACCTATAGTCTCAGCTGTTAGGAGGCTGAGGCAGGAGAATTGCTTGAACCCAGGAGGCAGAGGTTGCAGTGAGCCAAGATCACACCACTGCACTCCAGCCTGAGTGACAGACCAAGACTCCATCTCAAAAAAAAAAGATATGAAATATTTACAGATGAAATGCTGTTACACCTGAGATTTGACAATAATGTGGCCAGAATCATACCACAAGGATCAAATGGCAAATGCTTTACCTAAAAAGGCTTTGACCTGCTGTTTTAGTTAAGATCCTTTCAACTGAGAGTGAACACAACACAGTAAACTTTAAACGGGGAAGAAGAAAATAACTTAACAAATGGTATAACTGAATGGGGCAGGGGTTGATCTAACTTTAGGTACCTGATTGTCCTCCACAGCTGCTCGGCTCTGCTCTCTGTGTATTGTCACCTCATGGGGACAAGCTGGCCACCAGCAGCCCCAGGCCACATTTTCTCAGGTTCAAGACCAGCTTCGGTAGAGAGTAGTCCTCTTTTCTGGTGATGTCCCACCAACATTCCTGAAATTCACTCTGATTGGCCAGTTTTAATCTAATGCCCATTCCTGAGCCAATCAGTGTGGCTAATGGAATGGGAAGCACAGAATTGGCTTAGCCTGGGACACGTGGAGAAGAAGGGGAATTGATGATGTGTCTGTTTCTCTGCTGAGGACACCTGCGCATTGCCGGCAAGAGAAAACTAATACAGCCTGCACCTGACATAGGATTTTTCAGGAAGTCCCATTACAAGGTGAATTATGGGTATCTGAAATATAACAGGATACATTAGATATACAGGCAATAATTCATTAGGTACCTATAGCATGGAGAGTTAAGATCAAGCAGTGAAGTCAGACCAGTCTGGGTTCAAATCTTAGCTCTACCACTTGACCCTGGAAAACAGCCCTCTTGGAGTCTCCGTTTAATGCCAGCACCTGTTTCCTCATCTGGGAAAGGAGGTTAATAATGGCACTTATGGCCAGGTTTGGTGGCTCATACCTGTAATCCCAGCACTTTGGGAGGCCGAGACAGGTGGATCACCTGAGGTCAGGGGTTCAAGGCCAGCTTGGCCAACGTGGTGAAACCCCATCTCTAGTAAAGATACAAAAATTAGCCAGGCGTGGTCGTGTATGTCTGTAATCCCAGCTACTTGGGAGGCTGAGGCAGGAGAATCATTTGAACCAGAGAGGCGGAGGTTGCAGTGAGCGAGATAGTGCCACTGCACTTCAGCCTGGCCAATAGAGCAAGACTCCATCTCAAAAAAAGAAAAACAAAAAACAAACCAAAACAAATAATGGCACTCACCTCCTACATTTGCTGTGAGGTTTCAATAAGGTAATATGTGATGCCGGGCACAGTGGTTCGTACCTGTAATCCCAGCAACTCAGGAGGCAGAGACAGGAGGGTTGCTTGAGCCCAGGAGTTTGAGATCAGCCTGGGCAACATAGCAAGACTCCCGTCTCTAAAAATAAGAAATAAAATTTTTAGAAAGACAGTATTGAGGACTTCTCTGGTGTATAGTAACCCTCAGTAAGTGGCAGATATTATTGTTTATGACTATTACCAGAAACAGGGCCATAACAGATCATTATGGCAACGGTGATCCTAAACAGTGAAAAACTTAACATGATTCTGGCTTTGAAAGCAAAAATAGAAACTAGGCTTAGGACAACCTGTTGAGACATTTCTGCCAGGGCTATTTTTATTCACCAAAATGTGATGTTGGAAAGAAACTCATATTTGTATGTGCCAGGTAGCAACATATTTAATCCGACTTCCAAGCAGCATTTTCATTCTGACTTTTTGGATGAGAAAACTGAGACTGAATGATGAGGGGAGATGGAGGATTATAGCATTATCTTTGTGACAGAAGTGCTAGCACACACCAGTATCATACCCTTAATGCTTGAAGATCTATAATAAATAGCCAAGGAAGGAAGGAAGCAGATAGCACAGGGTAAACTGAAGAGAGAGAATCAATCACCTATTTACACAGGGTGGGCAGAAGTAATGGAACCTACAAGGATGACAAGGTACACCGGGACCAGCTACCATGAAAGCCGTGACCACCCTTAGGCGGACAGAAAAACACTCAGAGTCCAGACCCAGACAGAGATGTCACTGTGGGAGAAGAGTATGAACAGGAACCAGTATGGCAGGATTTCCTAATTTTTTCAAGTGTAAATCCAATTTATTTTATGTATATATGTATGTATTTATGAGACAGGGTCTTGCTCTGTGGCCCGAGCTGGAGTATAGCCATGCAATCATAGCTCGCTGCAGCCTTGACCTCCCAGGCTCAAACAATCCTCCCACAGCAGCCTCCTAAGTAGGCGGGACTACCTGGCTATATATTTTTTTTTTTTTTGGAGAGATGGGGGTTGTCTCACTGTGTTGCTCAGGCTGGTTTTCAATTCATGGGCTCAAATGAGCCTCAGCCTCCCAAAGTGCTGAGATTCCAGGCGTGAGCCACCATGCCCGACCAGGTTTTTTGGACAAAATCTCCAAGTTTATAAATGCTAACAATTGATTCCAAAGAATTTTAAACACGGTGGAGGCACCCTCCCACTCCAAAAGGAAACACATATCCAGACAGATGCAGATAGTTTATGTCCTCTGCTCTAGACTTTTTGGGCACCCTGTGTGTCCACTCCTTTTGAGGTTGGTAGAGGTATTTATTTCTCTTGCTTGATTGCTTTTCTCTTTCTTCCTTGGTTCCTTGGTCCCTTGGATCCCTTTGGTCCTCTCCAGGGAGACAATGTGGGTTGTCAGTCATTCAATTCTTTCCAGTTGCTCTACAGAGTGGGATGGATGGGTGGGCAGAGGAGGAAGGGGACGCTTTGGCAATTATAAAGCAGTGAAGTGGGGAGTCCTCACTAGGGTCTGACTTCAAGCTTGAGCATCTATAAGGTGTTACTTAAAGTGTGTTCTATATGTTTTTTTTTTTTTATTAATTTTGGAGACAGGGTCTTACTCTATTGCCTTGGTTGGAGTGCAGTGGCAACAAATTGCTCACTACAAGCCTTACTTTCTGGGCTCAAACAATTCTCCCACCTCAGCCTCTTGAGTAACTGGGACTACAAGCATGCACCACCATTCCTGGCTAATTTTTGTGGAGCTTAAGGTAGGTCTCAATGTGTTGCCTAGACTGGCCTCAAACTCCTGGCATCAAACAATCCTCCCACCTTGGCCTCCCAGAGTCCTGGGATTACAGGCATGAGCCACCATATCTGGCCAAAGTGTGGTCTATAGACATGGTGGCTCGTGCCCAGTCTGTTATCCTGGCCAGATCAAGAAACAAGAGGAAGCTAAGAACCCCTGGTCACACTGAGAACCTTGAATAGCTCTACCCCCTGCCTTTAGAATATATAATCTTATAATTCCATAATGAGGGAATAGCCCAATCAAAATGTGGGCAAAATATTTGAAAAGACAGTTCACAAGAGAAGATATACAAGCAGCCAAAGTGTGTAACATCTTTTTTTTTTTGAGACGGGGTCTTGCTCTGTCACCCAGGCTGGAGTGCAGTGGTGTGATACAACTCACTGCAGCCTGGACCTCCCAGGATCAAATGATCCTCCCACCTCAGCCTCTCAAGTAGCTGGGACCACAGGTGTGCACTACCACACCCTGCTAAATTTTTTTTTTTTTTTTTTTTTTTTGCAGAGACCAAGTTTTGCCATGTTGCCCAGGCTGATCTCCAACTCCTGAGCACAAGCGATCTGCCCGCCACAGTTTCCCAAAGTGCTGGGATTGTAGGCCTGAGCCACTGCACCCAGTTGTATGCAACATCCTCTGCTGAAAATACAAAAATCAACCAGACGTGGTGGCATGTGCCTGTAATCCCAGCTGCTTGGGAGGCGGAAGCAGAAGAATCACTTGAACCCAGGAGGTTGCAGTGAGCCGAGATCATGCCACTGCACTCCAGCCTAGGAGACAGAGTGAGACTCCATCTCAAATACAAAAAAATTAAAAAAAAACCCTCAATGCCTTAATGAGATACAACTACACACATACCAGAATAGCTAAAATTAGTAAGACTGACAATATCAGGTGTTTCTGATATGGAGCACTGGAATTTTCATCCATCACTGGTGAGAATGCAAAATGGACCAGCTTTGGAAAAGAGATTGATGATTTCTTTTTTTTTTTAATGTCTCCAATTATTTCATGTATTTTTTTTTACCTGAATAAATCAGAATTTCTTTTTTTTTTTTGGCATTTTAGGTTTTGGGGTACATGTGAAAAACATGTAAGATTGTTGCATAGGTACACACATGGCAGTGTGGTTTGCTGCCTTCCTCCCCATCACCTATATCTGGCATTTCTCCCCATGTTATCCCTCCCCAGCTCCCCACCCACAGCTGTCCCGCCCCAAATTCCCTCCCCCACAGACTTCAGTGTGTGATGCTCCCCTCCTTGTGTCCATGTGTTCTCATTGTTCAACACCCGCCTATGAGTGAGAACACGTGGTATTTGATTTTCGGTTCCTGTGTCAGTTTGCTGAGAATGATGGTTTCTAGGTTCATCCATTCCCTACAAAGGACACGAACTCATTTTTTATGGCTGCATAGTGATCCATGGTGTACATGTGCCACATTTTCCCTGTCCAGTCTATCATCGATGGGCATTTGGGTTGGTTCCAGGTCTTTGCTATTGTAAACAGTGCCGTAATGAACATTCGTGTGCATGTGTCCTTATAATAGAATGATTTATAATCCTTTAGATATATACCCAGTAATGGGATTGCTGGTTCAAATGGAATTTCTATTTCTAGGTCCTTGAGGAATCGCCACACTGTCTTCCACAATGGTTGAATTAATTTACACTCCCAGCAACAGTGTAAAAGTATTCCTATTTCTCCACATCCTCTCCAGCATCTGTTGTCTTCAGATTTTTTAACGATCACCATTCTAACTGGCATGAGGTGGTATCTCAATGTAGTTTTGATTTGCATTTCTCTAATGACCAGTGGTGACGAGCATTTTTTCATATGTTTGTTGGCCTCATATATGTCTTCTTTTGTTAAGTGTCTGTTCATATCCTTCGCCCACTTCAGAGACCTTCTGTTGTTCTAAATGACAGAAACTTGAATAAGTTTGCCTGCTGGTGAGTAGGAGCCTGTAGAAAAGGAGAAGCAGAAGAAGGGAGTATGCAGGAGGGTCCTTGATCATCAGTGGCAACAAGTCCTTCTGGGAGGAGAATTGCACAAGGTCCGGGATCAGGTGGAGGAAGGATACCTTTTAAATTGAATGCAAGACAAAGAAAGGTAGAGTAAGGCTACAGACAGGGTCCAAGGCTGGGCTGTGAGTGGAAGTAGAGTAAGTTCCCATCTTGCTGTTTTCTCTGTGACTAATAGGAGCTGGGGTTAGCTGGTGGGAATGAGGGAGAAGGAGAGTGTGGCTGGAGCCTTGGGGAAAGTGGATGAGGTTTAAGATGAATGTGAGTCAGAATTCCACAGGGTGAGGCAACTGTTTGGATTTCTGTTTTTCCCCAAATCCTATGCTGAATTATAATTCGCAGTGTTGGAGGTGGTGCCTGGCGGGAGGTGATTGGATCATGGGGTGGTCTCTCATGAATGGTTTAGCACCATCCCCTTGGTGCTGTTCTTGTGTTGGTGAGTTCTCATGAGATCTGGTTGTTTAAAAGTGTGTGGCACCTCCCCCCACCCTTACCCCTGCTCCGGTCATGTAAGACGTGCCTGCTTGCCCTTCACATTCCACCATGATTGTAAGCTTCCTGAGACCTTCCCAGAAGCTGAGTAGATGCCAGCATTATGCTTCCTGTACAGCCTGCAGAACAGAGAGCCAATTAAACTTCTTTTCTTTATAAAAATTACCCAGTCTCAGGTATTTCTTCACAGCAATGTGAGAACAGAGTAATACAAACTGGTAGAGTGTAATGAAAGGAGGAAGGAAGGTGAGGGCAATTGCCAACTGATTTGTCCATCTTGACCAATGGCTTCAGGCTGGGTGGCTCTTTAACTTCTTGTCCCCCTTGATGTGCAGGTTCTCTACTGAGAGGAGGTTACATCAACCCAAACCAGTGTGGCAACATCAAAACAGAACATGGGAGGTTTTTTTTTTAGATGGAGTTTCCCTCTTGTGACCCAGGCTGAAGTGCAGTGGTGTGATCTTGGCTCGCTGCAACCTCCACCTCCTGTGTTCAAGCAGTTCTCCTGCCTCAGCCTCCCAAGTATATAGGATTACAGGCACCCACTACCATACCTGACTAATTTTTTGTATTTTTAGTAGAGATGGGTTTTTGCCATGTTGGACAGGCTGGTCTCAAACTCCTGATCCCAGGTAATCCACCCGCCTTGGCCTCCCAAAGTGCTGGGATTACAGGTGTGAGCCACTGTGCCCAGCCACACTGGGGGCTTTAACATTAATATTCTCTTCTTACATATCTGTAGGATAAGTATGCAGTCATGGGCTACAGAGGGAAGTTACATATATCAACACTCCATTTTTAAATGCCCCATTTTGTTTTATTTTATTTTATTTTGAGAGGGAGTCTTGCTCTGTCACCCAGGCTGGAGTGCAGTGGTGTGATCTTGGCTCACTGCGATCTCCGCCTCCTGGATTCCAGCGATTCTCCTGCCTCAGCCTTCCTAGTATCTGAGATTGCAGGCACCGGCCACTAAGTCTAGCTAAGTTTTATATTTTAGTAGAGACAGGGTTTGACCATGTTGGCCAGGCTGGTCTCAAACTCCTGACCTCAGATGACCCGCCCACCTCCACCTCCCAAAGTGTTGGGATTACAGGCATGATTTGTGCCCAGCAAATGCCCCATTTTAGACACTACTATGCCCCATTTTAGACACTATGCTAGTTATTTTTCTCTTCTCACTTGGATTATTTTGAGAAATATGGAACAAAGATTATTAAATGTCTATTTGTCAGGGCATTCTTCAAGATAAACTCACCACATGCATATATGACTATCTCTTATCACCACATAATCCTGCTCTAACGAAGCTTATTGTTGAGGCAGTCATCTAACCTGGCTTTAAACGAATTAAGTATAAAAACAGCCAAAAACATTCTCCAAATAAGTATTTAGAGTGGAGAAGGTAGAACTCAATTACTTCCAATTAGTCAGGTGGTTTTCACTGCAAAGGCCAAAATCACAAAAGGGAAATTTGTTGATTTAACTAAAAGGTCATGGAAGGTTGGCTGGCTCCCACTTCTCACCCTATCCCAAACCCTGCTCTTCTCTCCATTGACTTTATTCTCACAGAGCTTCCCTCCATTTGCTTCAAGATTACCAGCCCCAGCTGGAGGTGAGTACCCTGCTCTCCCTTCCTCCTTCCAAGGGAGTGAGAATTCAACTGAGTGAGGCCACCTGGAGGATGTGCTAGACAGGAGGGGGAAAGAAAGTCAGGGGCAGTGGCCACCAATTCCTCTCATCCTGGCCAATGGCAAAGAGTTGGGTGGCCTATGAATAATGTTAGGATGCTGGAGGGTTTTAAGCAAGAGAGGGACATTTTTACGTTTGCATTTAAAAAATATTTTTCGGGCTGCTGTATGAGGACTACTTGGGAGAGGAGGAGAATGGAAGTAAGGAGGCTTGTAAGGGGCCATTGCAGTGTGGAGTCTAGGGCAGAGGGGATGCTAGCTGGGTCCAAGGTACTGGTGGTGAGATGGAGACGGACTCAAGAGATTGTTTAAGATGGAAAATATGGAGATCTTGGAACTTAACTGAATATGAGTGTTGAAAACACCTTCCTGAAGCTTTCTTTGACTCCGTTATTTCTTACCCGTTGGCAGTAAGTCAAATATTAACTATGGAGAGAGGCAGCTTAACACATGGTAGCTTAGAGCTTGGGCAGCCATATAGCTCGTCCAAACTGGGTAGCTTTTGAGAGTGAAAAGAGTGCTGCAGTTATCACACTGGGGTGCCAGGCTCCTGGGCCAGCTGGGAGAGATGTTGAACCTAGTTAGAACCTAGAGTCACATGGAGCTGACCTTGAGTTTTGCCTCTGCCACCAACTAGCAGTGTGTCCTTGGATAAGTTATGTTTTTCATGTTTTGTTTTTTGTGTTTTTGAGATGAAGTCTTGCTGTGTCACCCAGGCTGGAGTGCAGTGGTGGAATCTCAGCTCACTGCAACCTCTGCCTCCTGGGTTCAAGCAATTCTCCTGCCTTAGCCTCCCAAGAAGCTGGGATTACAGATACCCAGCACCATGCCTGCTAATTTCTTTTAAAATTTGTTTTTATTTTTATTTTTTAAAATAGAGATAGGGTTTCACTATGTTGGCCAGGTTGGTCTTGAACTCCTGACCTCAGGTGATCCACCCACCTCAGCCTCCTAATGTGCTGGGATTACAGGTGCAAGCCACCATGTCCGGCCTGGGAAAGTTATTTAACCTTTGTGAACCTTTACTTCATTTGAAGAAATAATAGGATTAGTAAGTGTATATATGCCTCATGGAGTTGTTATGGGAATTAAGTGAGCCACTATATGTGAAACAATGAGCCCAATTATCAGGATCATGATCTAATAAAATATTTGTATGTAACAAATATATAGATATTTTATTCATAAATGATGTGCTATATACACAGATTCTTATATATGTGGATATAGTACATAAATATATTGATTTTTTAGACTAATCCTTTGAATGTAGAAGAGAGCAAATTTTCTCTCCTAAAGAACTTAGATTCAGAATCATAGAAGTTTAGCAATTGTAAGCATGTTGGGGGAGGGAATTAAAACGTAAAGTCAAAGCTTGCCCTTTGATAATGAAATGATGAAAAACAAGCCTGTTGCTAATGTGATCAGCCTTTTGGGGTAACTGAGCAATGTGATTGAGTTGCTGGTCCCTACAAAGCCTGCAGCATCTGTTGTGTCTGAAAGGTCAGAGGGACTGAGGAAAGGGGAGCTGTTACCCATGGTGGGGACAGGGTCTTACTTGGTCTGCTGACCTGACCCCCAACTTTGTGATCCCCCAGTAATCTCATTGGTCATTTGGATCTTCCCTCTCCCATCCTGACACCTGGAAGGTGATGGGATCAACTGTACTCCAAACCTCAGCATCATGCAGTAAGCCCATGTAACAAAATTGCAAGTGTACCCCTTGAATCTAAAATAAAAGTTGAAATTATTTTAAACATGATACAGAATGTTCGCAATGGGTATCAGATTTTCACACCACAAATTCAGGTGTATACCATAAACGTATTCGTCTTTAAAAAAAAAAGGAGGTTACTTCCCCACCACTCCCACCTGCACTGTGGGACTAGTATTCTGGCTTATATAGCAGTCTCTGAACAGAGAAGATGATGTGGCTCCTTTCTCCATTTTCCCGAGGTATGACAGTACCATTCTAAATGCCTAGGAGAGAAGTTAATTTATTGTATACTATAGATGCCTTGGGCATTAGAGTTTAATCCTCTCAGGGAATCTGGGATGAGAAAGACTGTGACCTCAATCAGCCAGAGATGAAAATAGGTCTGTGGACTGACAGCATCACCTTCAGAAGATGTGGAGGAATGGTCCACCCCCAGATTGCTGCCCTGTGAGGCCCCAAATAAGCAGCCACTGGCCTCTCTGGACCCGCCGCCTCCTAGGGTCCTACCTCTCCCTATGGCAACTGGAACACCAGCTCAGCCAGTGCTTCTCTGAGCTCTGATGGCCTAAAAATGTCTCCAGCTCCATCCTGAGAATGTCACAGGTCCCCAGACTTGTTCCTGCTTCTAGCATACATCCTTCCCCTCACAAGATGCTTAAGCCTGCAGAGCTGTGTCCAGCTGGGGCTCCTCCTTTAGATGGAAACTCACTCACTAGATGGCGACTCACGTCCCTTCACTGGCCTCACAGTTTGTGTAGTTCGGACTTTTGCTGTAACAAAATCATAAATTACTGCATAGATGGTGTGGTAAAGTAAAAAACCAATTTGATGGGAGGCCGAGGCAGGCAGATCATGAGGTCAGAAGTTCGAGACCAGCCTGGCCAACATGGTGAAAACCTGTCTCTGCTAAAAAGATACAAAAATTAGCCTGGCATGGTGGCGGGCACCTGTAATCCCAGCTACCTGGGAGGCTGAGGCAGGAGAATTGCTTGAACCTGGGAGGCAGAGGTTGCAGTGAGCCAAGATCGCACCATTGCACTCCAGTCTGGGCAACAAGAGCAAAACTCCATCTCAAAAAAAAAAAAAAAAAAAAGTTGATATTTGTCCCCAGTTCCTGGTACAGAGCTCCTGGGAATTTCCTTGGTGTTAGGACTGCCTTTTATTATCCCTAACAAGTACCTTTCAGCATTGCCTGAGTTTATGCTGATGAGATGATTCTTGGCTGAAGGGCTTCGAGGTAGCATCAGGATGGGGACTGGTCACCTGAGAGACCATGGCATGATTAGAGGATTGGGACTTTCAGTCCCCACCTCAACCCTCAGCCTCCGGGAAAGGGAGAGTGGCTGGAGATTGAGTTTAGTTACCAGTGGCCAATGATTTAATCAGTTATGCCTATGTCATGCACCTCCTTAAGAAACCCCCAAGCAATGGAGTTTGAAGCTCTTCCAGGTTGGTGGACACGTTGCAGTGCTGGGAGGGTGGGGCACCCAACGAGAGCATGGCAACTCCACCCACACCCTGCTCTGTGTATCTCCTCCATTTGGCTGTTTCTGAGTTGTAGCCTTTATGGTAAGGCAGTAATGATAAGTTCACCATTTTCTTCTGCTTTGTGAGTTGTTCTAGCAACTATGAAACCTGAGATGGGCACATGGAAACCAGAATTTGTAGTCAGCTGGGCAGAAACGTGGGTAACTTGGGCCACATATTTGCTGCTGGCATGTAAAGGGGGTCGTCTTGTGGAGCTGAGCCCTTGAACTCGTGGAATCTGAGGCTGACTCCAGGTAAAGCATGTCAGAATCCGGTTGAGTTGTTGGACAGCCATTTTGATGTTCAAGAATTGGAGAATTGGTTGCTACAAGGAAACACCTCCTCCCACCTCCCCCCTACCTCCCCTCAACATTTAGTGTCAGAAAGAATCAGGGATATGGGCTTCAGGGATGCTGGAAATACTGAAAATTGGGCAAGTTAATTCTGAGACTGTCAAGGATGTGTACTTTATCAAAAGCTGTTTTCTCCAACATAGATACTCAGTTGTTTACTTGGGAATTCTTTAAGCTTCATGTTACTGCTTTGCCTTGCCTCCACTATGCCCTGCAAAACAACCCTCCCAATCTCTGCACGTGTCTCTTGGGACCTTTGGGTACCATATGCTAGAAGAGCATCAAAAAAGGAAGCTATGGATTGTTCACTTGCTGCAATGGTGCAGCTTTAAAAAATGGTGTGGACGCTGGGCGCCGTGGCTCACGCCTGTAATCCCAGCACTTTGGGAGGCTGAGGCAGGTGGATCGCCTGAGATGAAGAGTTCGAGACCAGCCTGGCCAACATGGTGAAACCCCGTCTCTACTAAAAATACAAAAAATTAGCTGGATGTGGTGGTGGGCACCTGTAATCTCAGCTACTCGGGAGGCTGATGCAGGAGAATTGCTTGAACCTGGGAGGCGGAGGTTGCAGTGAGCCAAGATCACGCCTTTGCACTCCAGCCTGGGCAAGAGTGAGACTCTGCCTCCGAAAAAAAAAAAAATGGTGTGGAAATTAATTTTGCTTTTCTTTTGCTTACAGAATACATTTGACATTGCCACCAAGAAAGCTTCTCTGGACATATTTCTGCCCAATGAACGGAGTATTAAAGTCGAAATTCTAACATCAGACACTGCTGAAAGAGTCCTAGAGGTAAGCTTTGTTTAAACTCCAGCCCAGAACTGAATCTAGGGATCGTTCTGTTTGGAAAGCAGAGAGTAGGATACGGTTATCTTCCAGAAGCTTCTGGCTTATTGTTTTACTCTGTGAGTGACTTACCTGCCGAGGTGCTGGCATCTCCTGGGAGATGGACCAAGGAACCTGAGATACAACCCATCCTCCAGGGCCTCTTAGATTTCGCCCTCCCTGGGGGCACCAATTTTCCAGAGATCTCTTGGAAGGCTGCTGTCACTTCCTTGGTGCTTAGCCAGGGCTCTGGCCTATAAATATGTAAAATGCTTTATTATTGGATGACCTGCAGGTGGGAGCAGGAAGGAAAATGGAGCTTGGCAGAGTCTGAAACAGGCCATATCTCAGTGTGCTGGTGACAGGTCCTGGCAGAGGGTGGCAGGGGAATTCTTGAAGGTTCCTATTCTCCCACAGAGAAAATTCTTGAAACCAGTGCTCCATCAGGGCTAATTCTGGGTGCAGAGGATCCAGATGTGAGTGGCAGTCCACTCTCTGAGGACTAACAAGACAAGACCCAGAAGGCTTCTCCCTTCTTCAGCAGCTCTGCCTCCCAGACCCTTTTTCCATCTGCTGAGTGGAGCTGCAGAGGGGATGCTGTCTTCTCACACCCACATCCTGCTCCTGGGGGACCAGCGCCAGGCCCTTTTCCTTTGGAAGATCTTAGTTCTAATTCTCCAGAGAAACACACAAGAGAAAATACAAAGTTATAAACATGAAGAAGAGTCAGAAAGTTTCTAGGACCTTTCGAAGGACAGAAAGTTCTTGTGCTTGGGTTATGGTGTCTGACCCTTTCTGAGCTGAGAAATGGAAGCACTCCCATTTTGCTGCTAGCTGTTCAGACCTGCCTTGACCTAAGCTATTCCTGTATCTCCAGCCTCTCTCATATTCATCGCCTCTCCATTTCTTCCTCTCCATCCCACATCTGGACCTTAGTTCCAGCCCTCATCATTTCCCAGCTAGATCTCTACAGCTGCCCCTAAACTAGCCTCCCGCCTTCTAGTCTTGCTAATCTTCTGTACTGATTTCCAGTGTAGTCTTTCTACAAAGTATGAAAGACCCCTGATGCTTGAGGGAGTTTGTATCCCAAAACAAAAACCATGAAAACACAGTTTCCTGAATTGCCCAGGACCTAGAAGTGGGAGACAGGAAGGAGGAGTAGGAAGGCAAGTAATAGAATGGGAGCCACAGACTGCATGTGCCTGGGCCAGGCAGGTAGTTCTAGGGTACAGCTGCAGGAGGGGAGATAATTTGGAAATGGATGGAATTGTTCGAAACAGGAGAGCACCTTGCCCAAAGATATCATCATTGACTTTATTTTACACACTGGGCTTGCTGACCAAACTAGACATACCTGCAGCTGAAGGCAGTGGTGGTGGTGGTAGTGTGGGGTCTCCTATCTTCTGAGTTTAGGATGAGTCCTAGATCCAAATTACAGTCGTGTGCCACATAACGATGTTTTTTGGTCAACATTGCACAGCATATACAATGGTGGTCCCATAAGGTTATGATATAATATTTTACTGTACTCTTTCTATATCTAGATATGTTTAGCTACATCAATACTTACCAATATGTTACAGTTGCCTACAGTATTTAGTACAGTCACAAGCCTACGATACGACTACAAACCTGGGCTAACAGGCTCGTAGCCAAGGAACAGCAGACCATACCATCTAGCCTAGGCATATAGTAGCAATACCATTTAGATTTGTGTAAGTTCACTTTGAGGTGTTCACACAACAAAATCGCCTAACGATGCATTTCTCAGAATGTATTCCTGTCATTAAGCAACACACAGCTGTGTAGTGCTGCCGCATAATGGCCGTGTGAATTTGGGTAAGTTATTTTACAGACAGAAATAGTTCACGTTCCAGAGACGGTGGCAGTTGTGGTTAGTGATCGTTATTGGTATTGGTATTGGTATTGATATTGGAGGGAATGCTGAATAATACTGAGTAGGGCGAGACCTCTAGGGTTCTGTGGTACCATCTGTTTTGTCCATTTCCCTTGAAACTAATAGCATACATTTGATGAGGTACATTTGCAGTCAGAAAAATGTGCTTCCCCTCTTCCAATCATGTTGGCTTGTGAGAAATTCAGACCCAAGACATTGACATCATTGGATCAGGTAAGCTTAACTGGAGGTTCTATCCTTGAAGTGGTAGAGTTTCCATAACAGGTGGAGTGATCACTTGGCCAGCCACAGGTTTGAATTTCCTTCCAGGAACTGGGACATTCTCTAGCTTGCATAAAACCATAATTTAAGTTTTATAATTAAAAATCACCTCTGCATCTCCTCCAGCACACTTGCTGCCGTTCTCACTTTGCTTCCCCAGGTTTGCCTCACCCACAGCCTGCCTTTTACTTTTCAATGGGTTGGTTTGCTTGTTTTGAAATGGAGTTTCACTCTTGTCACCTAGGCTGGAGTTCAATGGCTCTATCTTGGCTCACTGCAACCTCTGCCTCCTGGGTTCAAGTGATTCTCCTGCCTCAGCCTCCCAAGTAGCTGGGATCACAGGCACCTGCCACCATGCCCAGCTAATTTTTTTTTTTTTAATAGTAGAGACAGAGTTTCACGATGTTGGCCAGGCTGGTCTCAAACTCCTGACCTCAGGTGATCTGCCCGCCTTGGCCTTCCAAAGTGCTGGGATTACAGGCATGAGCCACTGCACCAGCCTCAATGGGCTCTTTAACGGCCAGCAGCGAGCTGAAATCTAGGACTACTGTGGTGCTAGTGATGGCGTTTGTGTTTTGAATCATCATTAACATTTGCTAAGAGGAAAAATACTATGTATTTTTTGCTGATGCTCACTCCTTTCAAAAGAAGGTATTTATGTCTTTATGAATGCGAAAGGCTTCTTCATTTTCCTTTTGCCCCCACACCTCTCCTCTGTCTGCCTTGGCATGTAAGCTTGTTGATTTCCCTAAATTAGACAAAGAAAAAAATCTCATTTGAGCAGACCTGGGTCAGGTTTACTCTGGGAAAGATGTCTTTACTGTGCTGTTACCTACCACACACTCACCCACACACGGAAGTGTCCTGTGTTTGGCTTTTGGGTGTTTTGCAACTCAAAACATGGGGGAAAGGGAGAGACAGAAAGAAGGGGAAAGGGAATTACATTGAAAGTGTTGAAACTATTTCTGGGCTGCTCTTTATTTTCAAAGCTATGTTGAGAACACCCACTCATACCAGCCACCTAATCAGACTGTTTCCTCGGGGTAATTTATGGATCTCTGACAAGAGAAGGCCCCCTTTGAACCTGGTATTTGTACAACTGCCACCTAGAGAACTGGGAGCCATGGGTAAAGCATCTCTCACGGGCAGTGCCTGGAGGCAACTCCTCGAGTGTTACGGAAGTGATGTAGTGAGTTAAAACCAGGAGTCCGAGGAAATTACTGGAGAGCCCAGTGTTGAGGAGCTGTGCTGGGTAGATGGCAGGGAGGTAGTCTGTGGTCATGCAGAAGTTTCTGCTAAGGGAGGGTGAGTAGATGCCCAAGGCTGTGAGGGGACAGCCTGATAGACTGATGGTGAAAATGAAGCCACTGGTGTTGAAATGAAAGCCGTTTGATATAAAGGTCAAAGAGGAATGTGAAGGAAGGCAGCCTGTGCCCGGGATCTGACGTTTTCATTTTGCAAACATCGTAGTAAATTACACGTTGACCATCGCAGGAAACATCAAGGAGAAGCAGGCCTGGCGTGTCAAAGGTGGGCAGTAGCACATGCACATTTATATGCCAGATAAGCGGTGGGAAGTGATCCTTCTCCAAATATCTGGTAATGCAGCCCGCAGGAAGGTAAATTAGTGTGCAGGCTCCAGGGACAGACGTCACAGAAGGACAGATGTTCCTGGAGCATGGCTGCTGCCCTCCAGGGGAAAATAAAGACCAACACGATCCAGGAGTGTGTCCACATCTGAGATGGGATGACCAACCTCAACTGGGGCCAGCCTCTCTCTGTCCATTGGGGTGGGACTGATTTTTATTTTCTTTATTCTAATTTTTTATGTTTTTAAATTTTTTAAAAATGAGTGCCATTTTTGGATTCCAAAAAGCTGAGTGTTCACTAACCAATGGCAGCACTTTTTATGGATGTGTCCAGCCCATTTCCAGTTCTGCATGTCACAGTTAGGATGCACAGTGGGCTCAGCTAACATTCCCCCTTCTGCTTGTTTTCGGTTAAAGGTGGTGTCACACAAAATCGGACTGTGTCGGGAGCTCTTGGGCTACTTCGGCCTCTTTCTCATTCAGTTTGGCAAGGAGGGCAAGCTCTCTGGTAAGAAGGAAGGAACAGCTGAATCAGCTAGGAGATGAGGTGGACAGGTGTGAGCAGGGGCTCGATGCAAGAGTCACAGCTGACGGGCTGGCCGCCCCCCGGGGTGTGGTCCCTACTACCATTCTCAGTCACTGGATTAAGGGTTTGGGGACTGGGAGGTTGTATCCTTGTTAAGGGAGAGTGGAGGCAAACCGCTTATACCTTGGTGGTCCAGTAACTGCACTTGTGCACCCCTAGCCCTAATCCTGTCCCCCTTCCCTTTACCCCAGGCCCGGCCTGACCACTGACCACCCGCCAGCACCCTTTCCTGTGAATGGAGTGCTAGACTCCAGGTGTCAGGACGCCCCACCACAGCATCATTTCTCCTTGTTTTTGTTTTGTTTTGTTTTGTTTGTTTGTTTGTTTGTTTTGAGATGGAGTTTCGCTCTTGTTGCTCCGGTTGGAGTGCAATGGCGCAATCTTGGCTCACTGCAACCTCTGCCTCCGAGTTCAAGCCATTCTCCTGCCTCAGCCTCCCGAGTAGCTGGGATTACAGGCTCCTAACAACACCTGGATATTTTTTGTACTTTTAGTAGAGACAGGGTTTCTCCATGTTGGTCAGGCTGGTCTCGAACTCCTGACCTCAGGTGATCCACCTGCCTCAGCCTCCCAAAGTGCTGGGATTACAGGCATGAGCCACTGTGCCTGGCCTCATTTCTCCTTTTTAAGGAACGTTTGTGGATGATATCAATGAGTTAATAGAGTCTTTTTTTCAAGTGTAATGAGATAGTGTAAGAAGACAGTCTGATTCTCATCTTTTGTTTTCTCTGCAGTATGTTTCTAGATATTACAAAATTTTTTGTGTGAAATGGTATCAGTTATATTAAAGTAGATTATAAATGTCCTTAAGAAGCCGAGGGAGGTGGTTTGGGGTTGGAAGCTAAAGGGTTTGTGTAGTGGGTTGGCTGCTAGGCACCATGGTGAGCTGTGAAGGCTCTGGATGTCTCTGGACCTATTTTTTCATCTATATCACAGTGTAAAACATCTCCCACTCAAGGGGCTGATATTTTATGAGGATCAAATGATATTTATTTTTTAGATGAACTTCAGAAAGTTAAAATTACATATTAATACAGAGGATATTCTTACTGTCTTTTTATTATTTCCAATAAGGTTTTATTTTCTCATTTGAAAGCTGCTATATACAAGCTGTCTGTGCTGTTTCAACCAGTAAGACTGGCTTTCCCCTTTCTCTAGTTGTAAAAAAATTGGAGGACTTTGAACTCCCTTATGTTCGTCTTGGAAGTTCTGAAGTGGAAAACTGTAAGGTCGGACTCCGAAAGTGGTAAGTAGGTACCAAAAGTGACAGAAGGCGTTTGAGGAGGTCTTGCCATTGCCCATCAGGACTTGTCAGAGTCATGTCACATCCTGCTCACAGCCTGACAGCTGGAGACCAAGAACTTAGGGAAGGTTGTAAGAAAAGCAGTGAAGGCCAGGTGCTGTGGTCTATGCCTATAATCTCAGTATTTTGGGAGACCAAGGCAAGAAGATTGCTGGAGCCCAGGAGTTCAAGATCAGCCTGGGCAACATAGCAAGACCTCATCTCCACTAAAAATCAAAAAAATTAGCCAGGTGGGGTGGTATGCATGCATCTGTGGTCCCAGCTATTCAGGAGGCTGAGGCAGAAGAATCACTTGATCCCAGAAGATTGAGACTGCAGTGAACCGAGATTACACCACTGCACTCCAGCCTGGGCTGTATCAGTGCAAGACCCTGTCTCAAAAAGAAAAGAAAAGCAATGAAAATGAGAGGGTGAAATGAACTAGTTTCTGAATATTTGTCCTAAAGAATAGGATGTTGGCTGCGCATGGTGGCTCACGCCTGTAATTCTAACACTTTGGGAGGCTGAGGTGGGCGGATCATGAGGTCAGGGGTTTGAGACCAGCCTGGCCAACATGGTGAAACCCCGTCTCTACTAAAAATACAAAAAAATTGCACGGTGGTGGGCACCTGCAATCCCAGCTAATTGGGAGGCTGAGGCAGGAGAATCACTTGAACCTGGGAGGCGGAAGTTGCAGTGAACTGAGATCGTGCCACTGCACTCCAGCCCCAGCAACAGTGTGAGACTCCATCTTCAAAAAAAAAAGAATAGGAGACAATGACTTTCACTAGTCTCAGGTAAATACTCGGGGTGGGGTGGGGTATTAAAATGAGGAGGGCGGCCATCTTTCTGCATCTCTAGTAATAGGTGAACAAGAAAGTAAGACTTGGAAACTATGGGCGGGGCCAGGGGATGTGAATTGAAACAGGTAATGGTGGGAAATGGCTGGCCTTGGGTTGCTTTGCAATGGATCAGTGACTGTATTAATGGGGTGACTTTGTTGATGATTACAAGCAGATCTGATTCATCCGTAGAAGTGTGGTATTCCCTGAAGGCAAAGGGTGGATTCAGCCAGTTTGCAGCGAATCTGAACTCTTAAGTATTGGGCTTACACATGTCTAAAGGATGTGTACCAGGGCCTTCCTTATTCCTAGATCAATAGGACACAAATGTCCCTCTGCAGAAAATACTGTCATTTCCTCTAGTAACAGGGGCCTGTGGAGAACAAAATACTATAGAAAATAGCACCGAGCAGCAGGACCTTACGCACCCCAGTCCTATAACCTGCAGTTCCCACGTTTATTACCATGGCTGCAGGGGAATGCTCCTTAGGCTCCTCTCTCCCAGCCCATTTATTCTGTTATATGAGTACAGAGGCTTTAAAGAAAGGTATTTTGAAATCTAAGAATTCTCTTGACCTTGTGATGCCTTGCTTGAGAGCTCCAGTTTGTGGCTTTGAATTGTGGAAGGATATTCTCAGCAAGGCATTTCGTAAACTGCTGTTCAGAAGTATCCTGAGGAATGGTCAAAATCTTGAGGTGGCCGGGCTCAGTGACTCAAGCCTGTAATCCCAGCACTTTGGGAGGCTGAGGCGGGTGGAGATCGAGACCATCCTGGCCAATGTGGTAAAACCCCATCTCTACTAAAAATACAAAAATTAGCTGGGCATGGTGGCACGTGCCTATAATCCCAGCTACTCAGGAGGCTGAGATAGGAAAATCACTTGAACCAGGGAGTCAGAGGTTGCAGCGAGCTGAGATTGCGCCACTGCACTCCAGCCTGGTGACAGAGCGAGACTCTGTCTCAAAAAATAAAAAAATCTTGAGGTGTGAAACCCTGAGAACGGGAGAAGGACTTGGTTCCATCCAATGGTTTAGAGAACAGCTGTTCTGGAGGCTGCTCACTGTAGTGAGTGGCTGAGCACAGTTGTTCCTGGAATCAGAGTACGTGAATCTAAGTCACGGCTTGTTCAGATCTTAGCTGCATAAACTTAGCCAAGTTGTTCAAGCTCTCTAAGCCTCAATTTCTTTATCTGTAAAATGGGAATAATAAAAATCATGTCTACATCATAGGATTATTGTAAGAGTTATGTAAAATAATCCCATATACTCAGTAAGTTTTAGTCATGTTTGTGACTGCTATATTGATGGTGATGGTGATTATAGGAAGCAAAAAAAAAAAAAATTCCTGGGGCTTAGATTTTCACTCATGTGCTCTCCTGAAAACTTGAGATCAAAGGAGAGATGAGGATTCTGTTTCTTACCTTGAAGCTTGAATTCGAAATTAGGCATTGCCTGTGTCTTTAAAATAGGTAAATTCTAGATATGTGCAAGAGAAAACACCTACTCCAAATTATAAGCCAGCATCTCAGATTCAGGCAGATTGCCTCTGTTGGATGGGAACTGGGAAGAAAGGAGGTCCTACTTCTGTTGTTAGAGCTGAGGATCAGGTATCCAGAGGGGAGATTCTGGCATAGACTCCTGTAGGTGCATCTTCCTCTTTCCAGAGGGAAGTCTTTCCCGGTAGAAGCTGGAAGGCTTGCTCCAAAAACTGAATGATTCTCAGAAGGTGAAGCCTCAGTGAGGCCTAGTGGCATCTTAAGGACTTTTCTGTATGCCATGAATCGCCTGGGTGCATCTCTTCAATGATGATGAAAGGACTTCCTCCAGGCCAGAGGGTGCCTGTGCTGGCCTGTGGGAGCCCCAATCTGAGATGGGTCTGTTCTCTGCACACGGGGCCTCTGGGATGTGTGGGTGCATAGTTACCTGGAATGTAAGTAGGGATGCTTCAGTTACTTTTCCTCACCCCAGAATGAAGTTGACCTTCAAGCACCATATTTATCCTTTTCCTGCTCTAAGCCAACCCCGTTGGTCTATTCATCCTGTTCTTCTGAGCGTAGTGACTCTGCTTACCTCTGCCTTTTGGTTGGTAGAGATCAGCCATAGGTGCCCTTTCCTGACAGTTTCAGTCTCTTCTTAACATGCTACTGTGTGTCTACAGTCATTCGTTTCAGTTCCTCGTGATTCTGGATCTGATAGGCAGACACAGAGCCCCTGCTACTTGCAAGTCACTCTACCAAGATGCAGAGGGGCAACTCTGGATAGGGCCCAGCCCCTGGCCTGGGGGTTCTTCACAGCTATGGGCAAGAAAACTTAATCAAAGCGATGATTGGAATAAACTCAGGGTGCAGAGGAAGCACAGTGGACAGGCAGCTTACACAGCCTTGCGGAGTAGGGACCAGAGGAGGGGGAACTGCATGAGGCTTACAAAGAAAGGCCAATCCATCAAGGGAGGAGACTGGTGAGGGCCTTGGTCTTCCAGGCAGAGGGAGAGGAGAGAACAGATGGTTAGAATGTAGTGTTGGTGGTGGGGTTGGTGAGAGATGGAACTGGAAATGAAAGCAGGGGTGGTCCTGGGAAGGGCCTTGGAAGTGAGCAGAATAAATATCAACCTCTGGGAACCCTGAGAGTCTGAAAAGTTGCACGGGAAAGACCATTCTGGTTAGAATGTGGAGCATGAGATTAAGGGCACACAACTGAGACACAAAGCCTGGGAGGAGATTCCCAGAGCAGCTCAGGCAAGAGATAAGGGTGGCCCTGGTGCAGAGTGGTGAATATGGGGGTGGGTCCATATGGGGCTGACTACTATGCCAGGTATTGTGCAGTGGAGACAGGAAATCCAGGACTCGTTGGCCAAGAGTGAGGCTGAGTGTGAACGGGGATGCAGACCATTCCTCTAAAGCTTTACTTTTGTGCCCCTACTCTCAGAGCCCTCCAGGCAGAGCTTACAGTGTAAAGAAATCAGGAAATAAAAGAGGTGGAGGGGCCAAGTGAAAGCCAGGCACGTGGAGGGTATGGCTTCACTGAAAAGGGAGACCTGGTTCATAGGGTGGAGGGCCATCACGTTCCAAAGCACTTGCCAAGTGTGCCCATGAGCCATGTCACAGGAATGAATTACACACTCCTGAATTTTGCAGGTATATGGATCCATCTCTCGACTCCATGCTGATGGATTGCAGGGCGGCCATAGATTTGCTGTACATGCAGGTGAGGGTCACCAAGAGCTCTGACGACACCATAGATCACTGGCCGTGTTGGCCTGGAATCACTTAAAAACATTTTGTGGTAGTTAATAATCCTACCTGCATACTTAGAATAGGCAAATTCATAGAGACAGAAAGAACAGAGGTTAGCAGGGGCTGGGGGAGTGGGGAAGAAGTTGTTATTGTTTGATGGGTACAAGTTTCTGTTGGGGGATGATGAAAAAGTTTTAGCTCTAAATAGGGGTGGTGATTATCCAACATTGTGAATGTATATAATGACTCTGAGTTTTGTGAACAGTTAGAATGACAAGTTATGTTGTATATATTTTAGCACTATAACAATAAAATGTAAAAAGTAGAGGAGTTTAGAGAAAGAAAAGGAATTCCATCTCTGCTTTAACAATCCCTCTCTGAATTTGCAGCCGACATGCTGTCATCATGAGCCTAGAAAGGATATCCCTGATAATTTAAAGCTACGCATGATCCTAACTCTCCCTCTAACATAGCCTTCTTGCCCCTCAGCCAACAAGCAGCCTGCCTGCCCTTGGCTCCAGCTGGGTGGGTATGTGGCCTGCACAGTTGCGTTGGGCTCTGTGCTCAGAGAACCCACGCTTCTAGAATGATTGCTGTTGCCATCTTGAAATTCATTACATTTTTATTTTTTAAAAATTAAATTTTTGGCCAGGCACAGTGCCTCATGCCTGTAATCCCAGCACTTTGGGAGGCTGAGACAGGAGGATCATGAGGTCAGGAGTTCGAGACCAGCCTGGCCAACATAGTGAAACTCCGTCTCTACCAAAAATACAAAAAATTACGTGGGTGTGGTGGCAGGCACCTGTAATCTCAGCTACTTAGGAGGCTGAGGCAGAAGAATCGCTTGAACCTGGGAGGAGGAGGTTGCAGTGAGTGGAGATTGCACCACTGTACTCCAGCGTGGGCAGCAGTGCGAGTCTTCATCTCAAAAAAAAAATAAATTTTCATTGGAACATAGTAGGTGTATAAGATTTATGGGTTACATGAGATATTTTGATGCAGGCATGCAGTGTGTGATAATCACATCAGAATAAATAAGGTATCCATCCCCTCAAGTATTTATCCTTTAAATTACAGACACTCCCATTGTATTCTTTTAGTTATTTTTAAATGTGCAACTGAAGTTTTTGTGACTATAGTCATCCTGTTGTGCTAGCAAATACTATGTCTTATTCATTCTAATTTGTTTGTGCCTATTAACCAAAATTCTTAATTTTTGAATAGCATTTTCATTTTGCACTAGGTAGACCCTGAAAATTATGTAGTTGGCCCTACCTACTACCCCTACCCTCAGCCTCCCATAAATTTCGAGCTTGGCCTCAGCTCCCTTCTCCTGCCTCGTGTGCTGAAGCTTCTGGCAAGCAGTGGAATGGTCAGCCGGTGCTGCCCCCAACATACATACCCAGGTCACCAGCTGCCCCAGGTGTTCACGCTCACCACGCTGCCATCTTCAGAGACCTGATCTTTTCCAAGCTTGGCTCGACAATTCTGGGAAGAAAGCTCAGAAACTTCTTTCATTGAGTTCCCTGAGAATATCCCACAGTCTATTCTCAGGCAGCAGGCAGGGTGGCGGGTCACAGCCCTTCCCTGCTCCAAACCCACCCAGGCTTTCTGGCTCACTCAGACTAAACCCCAAATCCCAATGTCCTTGTTCCATTTCCTCCATAGCCTTTCTACCATCTGACTATGTAAGTGTGTGTGTGCATTGTGTGTATTTGTTTATGCTCTCCCTACTGGAATGATTTCTTCATGAAAGTGGATATTTATTTGTTCACTGCTACATCCCCAGAAACTGGAACCATTCCTGGCACAATGTCAGCATTAAGCCCTGTGGTGGGCCTGGCATCATATTAATTAAGTGCATTATGTCACTGGAGCTTCATAACAACTCTGTAAGGCAGTTGGTACCATCCACATTTTCAAGAAGAAAAATAATAGGTGTGCTGACAAAGGATTGAGTAGTGGGTTTGGATTAATACAGGATGTAGATAAAGAAATTTAACAACGCTTATTTGTAGGTGGCTTTTATTTAGCACGATTCTAAGCTGCTATACTCAGTAGCTTTTATAAACTCAGGAGAGAGGAGAGAGATGGTGGATAGGTTGTTACTTTTAATAAGCTTTTCAAGGGGAATGTTAATGAAACCTACTGCAGTACTTTGGGTATAGCAAAAAGGTCAGTGGGTGGATTTTGATACTCTGGCTTACTAGAGGGCGTAGAAGAGGGAAAGAAACTTAGCCCATGCCTCCTTAAGTGACTTTTAGAGATCAAGACCCCAAAGATCTTCTAAATTCCTTTTTTTTTTTTTTAAGATGGGGTTTCACCATGTTGGCCAGGCTGGTCTCGAACTCCTTACCTCAAGTGATCTGCCCACCTTGGCCTCCCAAAGTGCTGGGATTACAGGCATGAGCCACCATGCCCAGCCAGCTCTTCTAAATTCTAAAAGGGCAAACCAAAATATCATTTATTAAACATTTAATGTTCACTGTTGTATTTTTATGGCTAGAATATAGCTTTGAGTTCATTCTATATTATATGTTAATCCATGTATAATCATGTTCAGCTTGGGCATGGGGGCACACACCTGTAATCCCAGCACTTTGAGAGGCTGAGGCAGGTGGATTACTTGAGCTCAGGAGTTCAAGACTAGCCTGGGCACTATGGCAAAATCCCATCTCTACCAAAAATACAAAAGTCAGCCAGGCATGATGGTGTGTGCCTGTGGTTCCAGCTACTCAGGAGGCTGATAGGGGAGGATGGCTTGAGCCCAGAAGGCAGAGGTTGCAGTGAGTTGTGATCACACCACTACACTCCAGCCAGGGCAACATACCAAGAACCTGTCTCAAAAAAAAAAAAATGTTCCGTGCACCTGTGTTATATGAGTTTGAGTAGAATTTTCTACTTTAAATGTTTATTGAGGCCCATCCTTGCTTCTGTATCCTGGTATCCCAACGCTTGTGTCCAAGGCCCCAGTTTTGCTTAATACTGGCCCTAAAGTGCAAGAGTGGTGGTACTGGAATATTGTTACAATTGTTCTGTTTTCTTATTAGTTATTGTTGTTCATCTCTTACTGTGCCTAATTTAGAAATTATTTTTATAATTTATTATAAGTACATATATGCAGGAAAAAGCATAGTATATATAGAGTTTGGTATTATCCACAATAATACCAGGCATCCCCCCAGGAGTCTTAGATAGGATGCCCCGAGGATAAGGGGAACTGCTGTAGCTGGGAAAAAGTCAATGACAAAATTGATCTCAAACAAGTTTTCAACAAATATTAGTCATTTTTCTTATCCTCTCTAAATCCCATGTCCTTTTCCCCAGGCTAAACAGCACTAATTAAAGTGTATGCAGCTTTTCATTCTTCTCTTGGAGATAAAGCTTAACCTGCCAATATCACTGAGGGATGTAACAGACAGGCTTATGTTCAGACTAAGGTGAAAATAAGCTCCTGATAATTGGCAAAGAATAGCTGGGCATTGCCATGTGTAGGACACTGGGCAAGACACAGTGAAACGAAGGGCACAGGGTCTTCCCTTGAGGGCTTGATAGCCTAACTGAGGGACAGTGGCCAATTCTGCCGCATCATGACAAATCAGAGCAGCACAGGCCAAGTAGGTGGACAGCTGATACCACAGCCTCCCTGGGGCCAGACTGGCTAAAGGGGAAGGAAGCTGGGTGCCGAGAGGAGAGGGGAAGAGTGCAGGAACAGCTGCCTAGCCCAGGAAGGGAGGCCGAGACCACAGGCTTTGTTACTTCATGTTTCACGTTGCTTCACCACAGTCCTGGCGCGCTTCCACAGTGGGCAGTTGCCTTCCAGGCGATTTCTGTCTTTGAGTCTAGTGTCATTCTGCTGAAACCTGCAGTGGATTAGGAAGCAACTGAGAAGCCTGTTAGGGATTTGGAGTTTGGGAATGCTAGCTGATGGTGGTTACCCTAGGCTGACCAGACGGAATCCAACAATATATTCAACTTTAATTTTTTTAACATAAAATTAGTTTTTATCTTATAAAAAGTTTGCAAACATGGAAGAGTTCAAAAATGAAAGTAGATTTCACCCCAAATCTTAAATCAAGCAGACATATAAACAATTAACTCTTTGGGTATATTTATTTCATATATATGTCATGTATTTGCACATCCATTTCCTCGACTCGTAAGTATTCATATGAGGATTTTTTGTTGTTTATTTTTCGTGTTTCATAAAAATTAGGGTCTACTACTAGACTTTTACTTGGCAATTTGATGTTTTTCATGTACATTGCATATATTTCCCATGTTGTTAAATATTCTGTGTAATTTTTAATGATCTCAGCCTATTATTTAGTTATACTCAAACCCAATTACCTATTTTGGGGCATTTCATAACAGTACCTACATCACAGGGTGGCTGTAAGAACTGACTTTTGTTCTGAAGCAATTAGAACATTGTCTGACACACAGTAAGCATTATACGTGTGTTTGCCAATATTAAGTTGAAAATGTTTCATTATTATAAGCAATAGCAGTAATGGCCTATTAACGTATTTTTTCCCATATCTATGTTTATGATTCAAATATATTTATTACATGCAATTCCTTTTTGTCAATTGCCAATACACAGCTGTTGTCCATTTTCCTGTTGAGGATGCTTACATTTTTCCAGTTGCTTTATATAAATATTAACTGTTTGCTGTATAGGATGCAGTCATTTTCCATGGTTTTCCATTTGATTCTTAGTTTTGTTCCTGGTGGTCTTTATGTACAGAAGTTTTATATTTTCACATAATTATATATGACTATTTCTTCATTATGACATTTTGCTTTTGTACTTAAAAAAGATATTCCCTTGGGGGTAGGGGGCTGGGGAGGGATAGCAGGGGGTAGGGGGATAGGGGAGGGATAGCATTAGGAGAAATACCTGATGTAGATGACGGGGTGATGGATGCAGCAAACCACCATGGCACATGTATACCTATGTAACCTGTATGTTCTGCACATGTACCCCAGAACTTATTGTATAATAATAGTAAAAATAAAAGAAACACAAAAGCCAAAAAAAAAAAAAAAAAAAAGATATTCCCTACCTCAAGATCAGATAAAAATATTTACCTTTTTTTTCCCCTAATTCTTTTATGGTGTTATACATTTAAATCTTTATCTGGAATTTATTTGATTGGGTGGTGTGGGGAAAGAGCTCATTTTATTTTCTTTGCCAAGTGTTGCCAGTTTTCCCCTGAACTGTTGAACAACCTCTTCTTACTAATTTAAAAACCAAGGTTTATAACATGCTAAATCCCTAAATATATATCCACTTGGGTTTGTTTTTATAGCCCTTCATGCAAGAATATGTTTTTGTCGGATTGATTAATTTTCTGCTAATTTTACCACTTATGTTATTTTAAGGCAGCACAGGACATTGAAAAAGAATGGGCCAAACCCACACAGGTGCAGAGGCAGAAATTAGAAGCTCTCCAGAAAGAAGACAATCAAACAAAGGTGAATCAAATATTGCTCCAAGAGAAATCCCTTGAAAGGGAGTTAAACATGTTAGAATTGAACTGTTTCTGTCATTTATAAACCTACCAAGCACTAAAAGTGGGGCTCTTTCCTAAAAAATAAGAATACCTTCATTGATTGTTCTGAGTACAGAATTAATAAAAGCTTATTGTTTAAAGATTCTCAAAAAAAAAATACAGTATATTGTGAGTCCTCTGCTAAGTTAATTAATATAGATCCTCCACATTATTTTTAGTGACTACAGAGTATTCGATTTTATGGTTATATTATCGTTTGGCTAACCACTTTTCTATTATTGGAAGTCAGGTTGTTTCCAGCTCTTGCTACTATAAATCACTTTGGCAGCAAGAGCCATGAGGCCCAGGGCTGTGTCTAATTTATACATACTCTGTGTATTCACAGCACCTGGTACAGTTCCTGGCTGAAGTCCCTGAACACTGCAGCCAGCATCCTCTGTCTTTGAGTATGTGTTCTATTATTCCTTAGATTTGATTTCTAAACATTCATTTTTAAAGCTCCCACAAAGGTGTTACCAACTCACATACCTCCTGCCCCCAAGCAGCGAATGTGAGTCTGACAGACAAGACCTATTTTAACAGAAGAAATGGCCTCTGTTTCGTTGTGTTGTCTTTTTAAAAACTCTTTTGACTTTGCTAGTGTTCACAACTGCAACATTGATTTTTGAACAAAATACAATCAAAATTGAGAGGACTCATTTATTCTTAACAGAAAATAATTCTTCGAAGGCTCAGACACTTTGAGATTTTTACTGATGGACTGCAGAAAAAAAGGAAAGGCACATACTGCCACAGTTTAGTATTCCCCTCTCTGGTATTCTACCTCAGCTTTGTCACAATAAAAGGAGCTCATGTTCTCTGTGTATTTGTAAATTTTGACAAGCGCAGCTTCTATTTTGATGGATAGGGTATTGATGTTACTTTAGATGCAATTACAAACTGTGTATACCACAACCAAATCTTCATATGTATCTAACCTATAAACCTCTAAATTTAGTAAGAATATTGTTCTTACCATGCTCTGCCAAAATATATATTTGTAGTTTTTCCACAAAATAAATTTTATCTTCTATGATAAATATTTTACCTGAATTTACCATTCTATTTGTAATAATTCTCTTTTAAAAAGCTTTGCTTTGAGTACATAAATTGAATGAAAAAAATTTCATTATTATTAAAACTTACTTTCTCTCAAAGCATCTGCATGCAGTGATATGTAACCAACATTGTTTGTGACGTTCTTCTGCTAATGGAGCAAACACATTAACAACTACATTTTATGTACATGTACAAGAAAACCTGGAATTGAAAATGAGTGAAATTAACTTAGGAGTCATTTGATCTAAATCAGAGAAAGGCTGTGGTCCATCGGCCACTTTTTTTGTAAATAAAGTTATATTGGCACACAGTTATTCATTCATGTATTGTCTGAGGCTGCTTTTGTGTGGCAGTGGCAGAGGTAAGTAGTTGCAATAGGGACCATATGCCTGTACAGCTGAAAATATTTACTAGATGGTTCTTTACATAAAAGTTTGCAATCCCTGGTCAAAATGAAAACATATTAATATAAACATATTTTCTGCAGCTTTGTGTGTTAAATTGTCTTTTTCACATACAATCTTTTTTTTTTTTTTTTTTTTTTTGAGATGGAGTCTTGCTCTGTCACCAGGCTAGAGTGCAGTGGCACGATGTCGGCTCGTGGCAACCTCTGCCTCCTGGAATCAAGTGATTCTCCTTCCTCAGCCTCTTGAGTAGCTGGGATTACAGGCATGCACCACCACACCTCCCTGATTTTTGTATTTTTAGTAGAGACAAGTTTCACCATGTTGGCCAGGATGGTCTCAATCTCTTGACCTTGTGATCTGCCCACCTTGGCCTCCCAAAGTGCTGGGATTACAGGCATGAGCCACTGTGCCTGGCAAATTGTCTTTTTTAGGTACAATCTTACTAATTTTCAAGCAGATAATCCTTGTAGATTTCTATCTTCTGGTCTTTACATAGTAATATCACAACACCCTTTTATTGAATGTCAAATGTCAATGGCATTTTATATGTTACTCATCGCCAACTTTCTTGAAAAATAGAACTTTACTTTTACTTTTAGCTCATTTCAGCCAAGAGATTATTACAATTTAAAGAAGTGTTATCAAACAATAAGATAAAAAATAATAGGTTTATACCATATAAGTTAGAAAGTATCATAGCAAAAGCATCACACTACTCTCTGTATGCTCTGCAACAAGATGATTCAGCCCCTGACCCCAATCACTGCACAAGTACCATGTACTCACAACCTGTTCTTTCTGATGTTTCTCACTGACCCAACTGAAGGCCAGTACCTTGATGCATATCCCAAGCTGAAGCCTGACCCATAGCACAATGAGCTGGTACATGTGGCTGGATGGATCAGTGGCTTTGAATACTTCTCCTGCCAGCATGAGGTCAGGAGTCAGCTGTCCCTCACTGCTTCTGTCTCGGCCTATTTTGCTGTATCTGAGAACGCCTCCGGGGTCCTTGTAAAGGAGGTGTGAGTTACCTTGCTTCAGGAAAGGATCACAAGTTGTCAGTGGGTGGTCTTCTTTCTGATTTAACCATGTGCTAAAGTGGGAACTCCGTTCTCGTTCTCCGAATGCACATCTCGTGCCATTAGACCAGGCCCATGGCAAAAGCTAGAAGAAGAGAGTGAAGGTCACCAAACCTACAGCAGCTTATCTAAATGCAATCAGTAATAAAATGAAAAGCCCTGGATAGACGTTAATGAGGTTGCCTTGATCAGTGGTGTGACTGCAATTGTCCTCAGTTCTTAGGTCGCTTCAGAAGCAGAGGGAAAAGCTAAATTTTAAAAGTCACATAAAAGTGTTCCCTTGGAAACTGGGGGCTCTCTGGAATTCTACTTAGAAAGCAGACCAGCTCGTGCCCTCATTTCATTGCCATTTCTAAAATGTCTTTCTCTGGCAATTAATAACACTATCACATAAAGCAGCCTGTAAAAATGAACTACTTTTTTTCCTACATAGATCTCAGCTTAGTTTTTTTAAAAGCCAGCATTTTAAATGTACACTTTTTTGTTTACTTGCTATTATAATCTGCTGAGACAGAATCATATCTGTTCATTCATTTTATGGACTCTTTTCTTCATTTATTCATGGAATATTTTCATTCCCGCTGTGCACCAAGCACCATAATAGGGGCAGAGACACAACAGTGAAGGAAGTAGGAATGGTCCCTCCCTAGAAGGACACTCCATTGATTTCCCCCAATTTCTGGTCAACACTGGGGCATTGTCTCCATTTGTATGGTCAAGAAGAAAAGCCGCTTTCACTGTGACTCAGTTCCATGTATTCTACAATGGCAGTGGCTTCTGACATGACGTTTTCATCTGTTTCAAGTGGCCCTTTGCTTCCTCTTGCCTTCCTCCCTCCCCCCACCCCATCACCCTCTTTGGAGCAGTTTTTGGAGTTGGCCCAGGAGGTACGGCACTATGGATACCTGCAGCTGGATGCTTGTACCTGTGACTACCCAGAACCAGGCTCTGGAGCTGTTCTTTCCGTTGGCAATAATGAGATCAGCTGCTGCATCACCCTGCCTGACGGCCAGACCCAGGACGCCATTTTCCAGATGAGTGGAGTGAAGTGCTGGCAGGTCACTTTCCTTGTTAGTATCTTGGCACCTCGCTTTGCCCGTGACTTAAAATCCTAGCACCCTTGGATGACAAAGTTGACAGTAGGGAGATAGGTTTGCCATTTGAGTCTGTACTTTGAGTGGAGTGACATCTAAGCCACATTAAATATCACCTAGTGGTAAAACCTATCTGTAGAGTGGTACAGGTTCCCCACTCAGAGAAGCAGAGATACTGATCTTCCCACCTTCCGACAGCTGGCCTCCCTACTACTTGAAGGGTGGCTGTAGTAATAACAGCAGATGGCAATAACAGCTACTATTTGTTGAGCGCTTACTATGTGCTCAGTGCTGACAAGGTCTCTGCCCTTCAAGGCAGGCACTGATTGGCAGAGCTCTTCTTACAGCACCTTGGCGTCATGCTTGCATTGCCAGCTCCTCACAAGAGAAACCCTTATCAGATTTATTGAGAGCCCACTTTGTACTAGGGGCTGTGCTGCACTGTCTCATCTGTTATTTAACTCAGCCCATAAAAACCCAGTGAGCTAAGTGGTGTTATCCTCTTTACACGGGAAACTGAAGTTAACTAATAGAGGACAAAAGCTATCAGAGCATGATGCCTACTTGTTAAATCCATGGAATCCCTGGGGATTTTTTTAGCTGGGCTCGTATTTGACCTCTCTGTGGCATTCGATACTGTCAACCATTTCTTCCTTCTCAAAAACCTGTCTCCTTCCTTCCCTACCTACTTTTGTGGGCCACGTCTCCCTCTGAGCATTCCTGAAATGCTGGTGTTCCTTAGCATTGCATTCTAGCATCTTTCCTCTACATATTATCTGAAATCAATCACCAGATCCTTCTCAAAGGCCCAGTTTTTCCTACCTCTGGATGCCTTCACCAGGTGTCTCACCGACATCTCAAACGCAGCCTTTCCCCAAAGCAGACATGTCCTTTCCGCCTTCTGCCCATCATGGGGTTCTTCTGCCTGTGTTCCCTGTCTTGGTCAAGGGAACTTCCGCTACCATGGAATAAATTTTGAAATTATCTCTGACTTTTCTCTCTCTCTCACCCTACACATTTAAGTGCTAAATATACTTTGCTTTCCCTCAAAAGTCTCCCTTACCAGCCTGGGCAACATAGAAAAATCCCATCTCTACAAAATAATACAAAAATAAGCCAGCCCTGGTGGTGTACCTGTGGTCCCAGCTACTCGGGAGGCTGAGGTGGGAAGATCCCTCGAGCCTAGGAGGCAGAGGCTGCAGTGAGCTGAGATTACACCACTGCACTCCAACTTGGGCAATAGAGTGAGACCCTGTCTCAAAAAAAAAAAAAAATCCCTCTATCTCCCCATTCACAGCTTGGTCTCAACGTGCCCAGAATGGATGGATTGAACAACTTCCTAACCCTTCTCTCCACACCACTCTTTCTTCCTGGAGGTCAGGGAAAATACACTGTATGATCTTAGCCCTTTGAAATGGATGGAAACTTGTTTTGTGGCCCCAGATTTGATCTATCTTGGTAAATGTTTCACATGTATCTTAAAAGAGTGTGCCTTCCATTCTGGGTAGAACATTCTATAAATGTCAGTTGCCTTAGGGATCGGCTGGCTTTTGCTCTGCATGGTTTGTTGGAAGTTCATCCAGGTTGCTGACTATATCAGTAGTTTGTCTCTTATCGTTGAGCCGCAGTCCATGGTCTGGATGTGCTAAAGTTTGCTTAACCATTTACTCATTGAAGAACCTCTGGGGTTTCTAGTTTTTAGCTATTATGAATAGAGGTGCTATAAATCTTCACATACAGGTTTTTGTCTGACTATGAATCTTTATTTTTCTGGAATAAATGCCCAGGAGTACAATTGCTGGGTTATATGGTAATTGCATGCTTACTTTTTAAAGAAACTGCCAAACTGTTTTTGCCATCTGTATATCTTCTTTGGTAAAATGTCTTCTCATATCTTTTATTTGTGTTTGGCTCTTTACTGTTGAGTTTTGAGAGTTCTTTATGTATTCTACATAGTAGCTCTTTGTTGGCCATCTGGTTTCCTCCAAATACTTTTTCTTACTCTATAGTTTTGGTTGTTGTTGTTGTTGTTGTTTTTGAGACAGAGTCTCTCTCTGTTGCCAGGCTGGAGTACAGTGGTGCGATGTCAGCTCACTGTAGCCTCCATCTCCCAGATTCAAGAGCTTCTCCTGCCTCAGTTTCCCAAGTAGCTGGGATTACAGGTGTGTGCCACCATGTCCAGCTAATTTTTGTATTTTTAGTAGAGACAGGGTTTCACCACGTTGGCCAGGCTGGTCTCAAACTCCTGACCTCAAACAATCTGCCCGCCTCGGCCTCCCGAAGTGCTGGGATTACAGGCGTGAGCCACTGCGCACAGCCCACTCTATAATTTTTTCATCCTCTTAAACAGGGTCTTTTGCAGAGCAAAAATTTTTAATTTTGATGAAATCTAATTCATCAGTTTTTCTGGATTGTGCTTTTGCTGTCAAGTCCAAGAACTCTTTGTCAAATCCTATTATAGATTCTGAGGTTTTTCTATTTCTTTTTCCTAAAAGTTTTATAGTTAGGGGTTTTACATGTAAGTTCATGATCCATTTTCAGTTAATTTTTGTATGGAGAGTGAGACTTAGGTTAAGGTTATCGTGCCAGGCACAGCGGCTCACGCCTGTAATCCCAGCACTTTGGGAGGCTGAGGTAGGCAGATCGCTTGAGGTCAGGAGTCTGAGACCAGCCTGACCAACATGATGAAACCCTGTCTCTACTAAAAATACAAAAATTAGCTGGGTGTGGTGGTGTGCACCTGTAATCCCAGCTACATGGGAGGCTGAGGCAGGAGAATCCCTTGAGCCCAGGTGGTGAAGGTTGCAGTGAGCTGAGATCACATCACTGCATTTTAGCCTGGAAGACAGAGCAAGACCCTGTTTCAAAAAAAAAAAAAAAGAGAGAAGGTGGTTATCCCCTGCTCTCCCCAACTTTTTTTGTTTTCTTCTAGAGGTCCAGTTGCTCCGGCACCATTTGTTGAAATGGCTGTCTGTCCCCAATTGAGTTATTTTTACATCTTTGTCAAAAATCAGTTGGGCATGTGTGTGTGGGTCTCTTTCTAGGTTCTCTGTTCTGTTTTGCTGATCTATGTGTATATTCCCCCATCGGTATCATACAATTGTCTTTCTTTGCAACAGCTTTATTGAGATATAATTCATATACCATACAATCCACCCATATAAAGTATACGATTCAATGGTATTTAGTATACTCACAGAGTTGTGCAGCCATCACCATAATGGATTTTAGAACACTTTATCACCTGCAAAAGAAGCCCCATACCCTTTAACTGTCACCTCCCTATCCCCCCAGCCCTACAAAATGCTGATCTACTTTCCGTTTCTATAGAACAGATTTTCCTGTTCTGGACATTTTATATTAATGGAATCATATAACTTGTGATCCTTGTGACTAGCTTTTTGCTTAGCACGTTTCCCAGGTTCATTCTTGTAGCACGTATCATCAGTACTTTATTCTTTTTTTATGGCCAAATAATATTCCACTTTATGGTTATACAGCATTTTACCCATTAATCCATTGATAACATTTGGGTTGCTTTTGTATTTTGACTGTTGTGAATTATGCTGCTGTGAACATGTGTGCACAAGCTTTGGTGTGGACATATGTTTTTATGTCTCTTGGGTAGGTACCTAGGAGTAGAATTATCACTGAGTCAAACGAGAATTCTGTGTTTAACTCTTTGAGGAACTACCAGCCTAGTTTCCAAAGTGGCTGCACCATTTTATATCCACACCAGCAGTGGAGGGTTTTGATTTCTCCCAGTCCTTGCCAGTACTTGCTATTGATTTTTTATTATAGCCAACCTAGTAGATGTGGCATGGTATTCCACTGGGATTTTATTTATCTCAGTATTTTTTTCTCTCTCTGCTTTATTTGGGGTAGTTTCTATTGCTGTAGCTTTAAGATTATTGACAGTTTCTTCTGTGATGTCTAACATTGCTATTTGTCCCATCCAGTGCAATTTTACTTCTAGTGTTGTATTTTTCCATCTCTAGAAGTTCTATTTAGGTCTTTTACGTATCTTCCATTTCTCTTATGCTTCCATTTTTCTCCAAATTCCTGAGTGTATGGAACATACTTTAAATAGCAGTTTTAATATTTTTGCTACGAATTCCATCATCTCTGTCATTTCTGGATCTAATTCTACTGATTGAATTTTTTTCTTTTTCCTTTGTTTTTATCACCTCACAGTGCATATGCACTATTGATTGATTTTTTTACTGTTTGCAGATCATATTTTCCTCCTCCTGTGCATGCCAGGTAATTTTTTGTGGTATGCTAAACATTGCAAATTTTAAATTGTTGAATGCTGCATTTTACTGAATTCCTTTAAAGAGTATTAGATTTTGTTCTAGCATGCAGTTAAATTACTTAGGATTGGTTTTACTTTAAAAAAAAATTTTTTTAAGAGACACGGTCTCACTCTGTTACCAAGGCTGGAGGGCAGTGGCACAATTATGGCTTATTGCAGCCTCCACCTCTTGGGCTCAAGAGATCCTCCTGCCTTAGCCTCCTAAGTAGCTGGGACTACAGGCATGTGCCATTATGTCCAACTCATTTATATTTTTTGTAGAAACAGACTCTCGCTATGTTTCCCAGGCTGGTCTTGAACTCCTGGCCTCAAGCAGACCTTCTGCCTCACCTTCCCAAAGTGCTGGGATTACAGGCATGAGGCCCCATGCTCGGCCAGTTTTACTTTTTTGATGCTTGCTTTTAAACTTTCTTAATGAAGTTGAAGAGCAATCTCTGGTCTAGGGGTAATTTAGCCCTTTATACTTTAGCTACCATTCTTAGGACTCTACCTAACATCCTGTCTATCGTCTCTCTGCTCTGGCTGATGGGGACATGAACTCTTTCCAGCCCTGTTTGTCAGCTCCTGCAATTGTCCACCCTACTGCTTTTCAGATGTTCTTTCCCCAGTCTCATATAGGTTTACTATATACATGCACAGGTCATTATTCAGCCAAAGGTTTGTCAAAAACTCCAGAGCTCTCGTTGTATATAAAGCTCCAGTCTTTGCTATTCTGTACCACAAATTCGTATCTCAACTTCTTCAAACTTTTACCTCTTTCTCTTCCACTTGTTGAGACCTCTGGGCTCTGTTTGGGTTCCCTCTCTTTGAGTTATATCCCGGAAACCCCTTCAGGCAGTAAGCTGGGATAATTATGGGGCTCACTTCATTTGGTTTTCCTTCTCTCTGGGTTAACAGTACTGCATTATCTGTTGTTCAGTGTCTGAAAACAGCTATTTTCCAATTCATGATTTTTTGTGGGTTTTTGTTGTTTGTTTGTTGTTGTTGTTGTTTTGGAGACAGAGTCTTGCTCTGTCTCTGAGGCTGGAGTGCAGTGGCGCAGTCTCAGCTCACTGCAAGCTTCACCTCCCAGGATCAAGCAATTCTCCTGCCTCAGCCTCCCGAGTAGCTGGGATTACAGGCACCTGCCACCACACCCAGCTAATTTTTTTGTGTGTTTTTAATTTTTTGTGTTTTTTGTGTTCACCATGTTGGCCAGGCTGGTCTCAAACTC
>CAUYLG010042221.1:0-50148 GCA_963573385.1 Cacajao melanocephalus
CAAATTATACTACAAGGCTACAGTAACCAAAACAGCATGGTACTGTGCTGACATATACAGAGAACAATGGAACAGAAAAGAGGCCTCAGAAATAACACCACACATCTACAACCATCTGATCTTCAACAAACCTGACAAAAACAAGCAATGGGGAAAGGATTCCCTATTTAATAAATGGTGTTGGGAAAACAGGCTTAGCCATATGCAGAAAACAGAAATTGGACCCCTTTCTTACACCTTATACAAAAATTAACTCAAGATGGATTAAAGATTTAAATATAAGACCTAACACCATAAAAACCCTAGAAGAAAACCTAGGCAGTACCATTCAGGATATAGGCATGGGCAAAGACTTCATGACTAAAACACCAAAAGCAATGGCAACAAAAGCCAAAATTGACAAATGGGATCTAATTAAACTAAAGAGCTTCTGCACAGCAAAAGAAACTATCATCAGAGTGAACAGGGAACCCACAGAATGAGAGAAAATTTTTGCATTCTGTCCATCTGACAAAGGCTAATAACCAGAATCTACAAGGAACTTAAACAATTTACAAGAAAAAAACAAACAACACCATCAAAAAGTAGGTGAAGGATATGAACAGACACTTTTCAAAAGAAGACATTTATGTGGCCAACAAACGTATGAAAAAAACCTCATCATCACTGTCATTAGAGAAATGCAAATCAAAACTACAATGAGATACCATCTCATTCCAGTTAGAATGGCAATCATTAAAAAGTAAGGAAACAACAGATGCTGGAGAGGATGTGGAGAAATAGGAATGCTTTTACCACTGCTGGTGAGAGTGTAAATTAGTTCAACCATTGTGGAAGACAGTATGGTGATTCCTCAAGGATCTAGAACTAGAATTACCATTTGACCCAGAAATCCCATTACTGGGTGTATACCCAAAGGATTATAAAGCATTCTACTATAAAGACACATGCAAACGTGTGTTTATTGCAGCACTATTCACAATAGCAAAGACTTGCAACCAACCCAAATGCCTGTCAATCTTAAACTGGATAAATAAAATGTGGCACATACACACCATGGAATACTATGCAGCCATAAAACAGGATGAGTTCACGTCCTTTGCAGGGACATGGATGAAGCTAGAAACCATCATTCTCAGCAAACTAACACAGGAACAGAAAACCAAACACCACATGTTCTCACTCATAAGGGGAGATGAACAATGAGAACACATGGGTACAGGGAAGGGAACATCACACACCAGCACCTGTCAGTGGGTGGAGGGTAAGGGGAGGGATAGCATTAGGAGAAATATCTAATGTAGATGACAGGTTGATGGGTGCAGCAAACCACCATGGCACATGTATACCTATGTAACTAACCTGCAAGTTCTGCACATGTATCCCAGAACTTAAAGTATAATTTTTTTAAAATATGTATTTTGTCACCTTTACAAACACTGTTCCATCTCAACTGTGCTCTATTCAGCTACTCAACTCAAAACCACTTTGTGCAAAAACAAAAGCTTTTTGTTGTTGTTTTTTGGGGGGAGACAAGGTCTTGCTCTACTGCCCAGGCTGGAGTACAGTGTCATGAGCATGGCTCACTTCAGCCTCAACCTCCTGGGCTCAAGGGATCCTCCTGCCTCAGCCTCCCAAGTAGCTAGGACGATAAGTGTGCATCATCACACCTGGCTAATTTTTTTTCAAGATGGGGTACATTTCCATTCATATTGTTCTAAAGTTTTCAAAATATTTCCATTCTTCCTAGTAGCTAAAATCTCTGGTAGGGTAGAAAAGCAAGTGGTATTAGCTTCATCTTATAAGAAAAATAATTGAAACTTATTGAGATAAAGTGATTTGACCAGAATTTTTCAGTAGCAGCGCCTGGACTTAAACAAAAATTTTCTAACGTCTTGTCATCCTTGATCTTTCTGCCCATTGCATATCTCTTCTTAAACAGTATTGACACTGAAATGAAAGAAGATGCTTTTAAAATTGCATTGAATTTCTCTTTTTCTTTATATAGAAAAAAGTAAAATGGAATAACTTATGTCAAAGAAGAGCATTAATTTTATCTTACGAAATAATATATTCCTAAATACAAGTCCAGGTGATTCTTGAGTTTAGAGAAAATGAATTTTCTAATTCATATAATTCTCAAATATTCACTAATATATGCTGAATTTTTTGTTTACGTTCCTTATGCAACAACCAGTGCCTGGCATACTACCGTTATGTGTACACCTACACCAAGCTAGGCTGACACTGGACCCAAGGTGGGGCAGTCTGCAAGGAAGCTGGATAATGGTCCTCAAGAGTGACAGAAGAGGCCAGGCACGGTGGCTCACAACTGTAATCCTAGCACTTTGGGAGGCCAAGGTGGGTGAATCACGAGATCAGGAGATTGAGACCATCCTGACCAACATGGTGAAACCTCGTCTCTATTAAAAATACAAAAATTAGCCAGGCGTGGTAGCACAGGCCTGTAATCCCAGCTTCTTGGGAGGCTGAGGCAAAATGGTTTGAACCAGGGAGTCAGAGGTTGCAGTGAGCCGAGATCGCGCCACTGCACTCCAGCCTGGCAACAGAGGGAGACTCTGTCTCAAAAAAAAAGAAAGGGTGACAGAAGAAAATGGGGGAATTTAAATAGCTAAGAACTTCAATAAATTTCAATTCTTAGCTATAAAGAAAAGTCAAAAAATTCAACCCCCAAACAGGAAAGTATTTATTTACTTAGTAGCAGAATACAGAAATGCAACATTTCTCTAAGTGTAGTCTATACACCACTATGCATGTAACTCTCCTGCTGGCACAAGGACAAACATGGGTGACACAGTCTTCTGGCAGTTCCTGCTACGGTTCCAGAGCATTCAGCATCAGTCTGCAGCAGGGACAGATGCAGCAGTGAAGTCTGGGGCATGAAGTTAGAAATAAAAAAGGAATAAAAGCCCAACAGAAGCTAGCTCCAAAGCTCTGGTCCTTGGCTCATCCTAGCGACAGGACAAGCAGAGTGCAGGTCCTTGCACACAGCCTGCAGTCACATGCCTGTACACCAGCATTCTCTTCCCAGCTGCCCCCACTCCTCCCTTTCCTACTGTTCATTCCCTAGAGATGCTCATCACAGTACTCTCTGTAGCTCAGAGGACTACTAGCCTCCCATTTCACACAGTCTCCTGCATACAGTTTCCTTTCTAAATAAATGTACTGATATTTAAGTATTTATAAGTGAGATATTTAAAATAATATTCCCATTATTAATAGCACTGGTAGTTCATGGATACAACAAAAATCAAGACAATACATTAATACTGATGAAGCTTAAAAAAAAATCCGTTTGAAAGAAATGAAGTTTGAAAGAAATATCCGCTCCGTAATATTTCTTCCAAACTCTGCTTCATCTTCACAAGTCATATTACCCTTAAGTTGCCTCACCTTTAAAAAATAACAGTTTCAAGTATCACTATTATATTGTAGATACATGCTATAGTATTTAAAGGTAAAATATCATTCTACAACTTACTTTCAAATGGTTCAGTGAAAGATATGAATGCGCATTTATTATACTTTTTTCTACACATATAGAGTGAATGCAGCAAAATGCTAACTTTCGGATCTAAATAGCACAGAGAGGGATCCTAGTTAGTTGTGCTATTCTTTCAAATGTTAGGTATTTTCAATCTTTTCACAACAAAAAGTTGGAGAAAACAAATTAACTATCTGCTAAAAAATCTGCTATCTGTGCTTATAAAGATTAATTAGCATAGTAAGTTAACTTTTCAGGGGTATTTTTCAAACATCATCATCAGAACATTGAGCTATTCACCCAAACTGAATATAAATACAAGCACTTTAAAAAAAAAAAAAAAACTAAATTGCTAACATATAGGAAGATGTAGACAGTGCTCTCTCTCACTCTCCCTCTTACAGCACAATTACCATTCAATCAGGGACCGCACAGTGCATCAAACCCAGGTGACTTGGAAATCATAAGGAGCTAGCAGGCAGGGTTTCTGACCACAGATCTGTTGACTATGTGACTTTGGTTAAGTCACACCTTCTTCAGGGTCTCCGGTAGACTGTTTCTCCAACTTGGGCCCTCCTCTCCATCCCTTCCAGCATTTTAATGATGAGGGCTGATCCACCTGTCTCCAGGCTAGAACCCACTCAAATCCAACCTGCACAGAGCTACCACAGTAATCCATCTAAAACACATTTGATTTTGGAATTTCCTACTTCTGGAACCACAGGAAAAAGTCCCAACAACTCTTGAAAATGGCCATTCTTAAAGCCATTCCAAGATCTACCCCCAAACCTCCTCTACTTCCTATTTCCCACCCAATCCCCCTGCTATTGTTCTAGGATCCTCCCTTGCTATTTTTCTAATATTCAACTTCCCCCTCCCTGAGCTCTGTGATATTTCCTCTTCTCTACGCCTTTGCTTTTGTTGTTCCCTCTGAAAGAAATTTTAACCTTTCCTAGATCACTCCTACCCACTTCTTCCAAGTCTCAAGAAGCCCATCCTATAATCCCAACACTTCAAGAGGCTGAGGTGGGAGGATCAGTTAAGCCCTCAGGAGTTCGAGACCAGCCTGGGCTACACAATGAGACTCCTGTCTCTACAAAAAAAAATTAACAAAATTAGGCATGGTGGTGCATGTCTACAGTTCCAGCTACTTACTTGCTGCAGTGAGCCAAGACCATGCCACTGCACTCTAGTCTGAGTGACAGAGCAAGACCCTGTCTCAAAAAAAAAAAAAAAAAAAAAAGGTCACTCTGCAGATTGTTATCTGCCAGAAGCTAGAGAAGAGTAGGTGGAAAGCAGTTGCTTAATGGGTACAGAATTTTCTTCTGGAGTGATGAAAATGTTCTAGAAGTACATAGAGATGGTGGTTATACAACACTTGTGAATGTACTAAATGCCACTGAATTTTAAAATGACTGATTTTATGTTTTGTGAATCTCATCTCAATTTTTAAAAGACAGCAGCAGCTCATCCTACCAAAAAAAAAAAAAAGTGCCCCAGACTAGATCAGTACCTTGTACACTCCTCTATCATCACAGCACTTTTCACCTTATATTATCTGCTCATAGAGCTTCCCCACAAAACTATGAGCCTCTTCTTATCTTCCTCATTTTCTCACCCCCAGTGCTTAGCCCAAGTGCTCAAAAAATTTTGTTCATAATTGAAAAATAGAGACACCACTTATCTCCCTCAGGGAAAGGGCTAGAACAGATGAACTTTTGAAGATCTAGGTTATATAAAAGCCTATGAGAGTTTGTATTAATTGGAAAGGAAAAGATCAGGAAGATTGCTGTCTATCTGGTTATAAAGCACAACAATGGCATGACCTCTGGTGAGATTTTTCAGTTAGCAATAAGAACATGTATTGAGTTACCTATATAAGAAGCACTGTATTAATAAGCAAGCCCTTAATATGCCTTGTATCATTTAATGCTCACAACTACTCTATGAAATGAGCATAATGATTAATCCTATTTTCCAAATGAAGAAACAAACATATTTAAGTAACTTGCCTAAGGTCACAAAGCTGGTTACCAGGAGTGGCAAGGTTCACACCCAAGACAGGCAGGCTGCAGAGTCTGACCCTGTAGCATCAATGTGCTACCCTGCACCTTCATGCTGCTCCAGGTGTGGTTTCAAGAGCTATGAATGGACATTCTCTGGCCCAGGATTTGCCTTTTCTAAGACTGAGAAATACTTCATTTTCCTCATCTACCGACTTATACATGGCCATGAATACTATTTATATTTCATAAAGTGCTTTTTAAATATATAAAATGTTAATTTAAAAAATATAACAGTCACAAAAAACAGATGAATCATTAAAAAAGGATTTATCATTGAAAAACCTCTCACATGTAATTCAGCAAGTGTTTGTGGGCTATTCTTGTACAAGGCTGAAAAGATCAGAGTGTACTGGCTTTACTACAACCACACCCGCAAAGCCTCCCCACTGGGACTCATTTTCAAAGTACCTCAACATTTGCACAAAGTAGGCACCCTGCTAATGAGAAAACCATAAGAAATGACAGCATCCTGAAAGAAAAGTTAAATGCCCTTTCTTTTTTTAAAGTTTAGAAAGCATGGTGTATGTGTTCTTGTTCTCTCTCTCCCCTACTGACCCCCACCACTTCTCTCTCTCTCTAGAGCTCTCTTCAAATCTCTCTCTCTAGTAAAGAAAAAATGTCACAATCTGGTAAGAAGAAAATTAAACAACAGACAATGAGATTTGTTTAAAAAATGATTTGTGCACGTGCAAAGGAAAACCCTACTACAGAGGTAATGTCAAACCTTGACAATCTATAAATATGGTCAATATTAAAAAACATGTACACTTTTGTACTCAAAAGTGTATACAGTTGTAGATAAATACACACACACACACACACACACACACACACACCCCACTCCAAATAAAACCAAGGATGATGGTATAACATACGAGGTAAGTATACATGCATATGAAGCAAAATGACAGAGGGTCAATGCGACAGTGTTAGTATCTAACAAAGTAGAATTCAAAACTAAAGTTATAATGGAGAAAAGTACAGACTTTTATGCTACAAGCTACACTCTACAATGAATATAATATAGCCAAGAACCTTAATGTATCAAGTATCAGAAAATTAAATACACAAAAACTGCTTGAAATCCAAGGGAAGGTGACAGAAGCACAACTAAAGAGAGACAGACGTGACTCTAAAGCATGGCTGGCCAAGTGGCAAAAATAAGGATTTATAAAGCTCTTACAGATCAACGTGAACAAGGCATCTGCAGAAAAATAGTTACAGAAAATGAACAAACAATTCCTAAAATAAGAAATAAAAGTAGCCAATAAACACAGAAATATGTTCACACTTTCTGGAAATCAAAAACATGGATTAAGGCAAACTATTCTTTTGCTATCAGGTTGAAAAATGTTTTAAATAACAGCATCTATTATTGGAAGGGTATAGGAACGAAACAATTTCACATATCTCTAGAGGCAACACAAACTAGTTTTGGAATTTCCCATAAAATGCCTCCTTTCTCCCTCATCACCCCTTCTCCAATTTTTCTGTATATATGGCTTAAGGTATAAATCCCATAGCAATAAATCTGAAATATCGGTTCACAATGGTAAAGACATGGGTTCCAAAGCCAGGCTACCTAGCTCTTTACTTCTTAGCTGTAGTGTTTTGGGCAAGTAAATTACTTAACTTGCATCTGAAATGATGGCAATAATACCAACTTCTTAGGGTTGCTGTGAGGACTGAGTTACTAGCACTTAGAAAAGTGCCTGGGAAACACATGCTCAATAAATCTTGGCTATCAGCAAATGAATTTCTTATAAGCAATTTCTTTCTAAGTAACTCACTAGCATTTACTGAGTACTCCTAATTGGGACATTTGTATGAGCTCAGATAATTTCAAATTACTTATAATTTTTAAGTACAAAGTTTATTAGAATAAAATATAATTCAAAAAATTATACATGTATCAGTCAGGCATGATGGTTCACGCCTGTCATCTTTGAACTTTGGGAGACAAAGGTGGGCAGATTGCTTGAGCCCAGGAGTTCAAGACCAGCCTGGGCAACAGGGTGAAATCTGTGTCTACAAAAAATATAAAAATTAGCCAGGCGTGGTAGCATGTGCCTATAGTTCCAACTAGTCAGGAGGCTCAGGCTCAGGTGATCCTCTCTGGCAAAGAATTCATCAATCCTTCACCAGGGAGGATCACCTGAGCCTAAGGAGGTCAAGGCCATAGGGAGCCATGATTGTGCCACTGCACTCCAGCCTTGGCGGCAGAGCGACATTCCCATCTCAAAAAAAAAAAAAAAAAAAAAACCACAAAGTAGACATATATTATTGCTATAGAATCAAGATAAATAACTGCTGAGTGAATAACTAAGAGAGCAGGGAATCTGTATTTTATTTACTTATCTTGAGACAGGGTCTAGCTCTGTTACCCAGGCTAGAGTAGGTAGGTGCTACAGTAGCACAAGTGCACCTCACCGCAGCCTCAACCTCCTGGGCTCCAGTGATCCTCCCGCCTCAGCCTCCCAAGTAGCTGTGACTACAGGTGTGCATCACCATGCCTGCCTATTTTTTTTTTTTTTTTTTTGGTAGAGACAGGGCCTTACTATGTTGCCCAGGATGGTCTCAAACCCCCAGGTTCAAGTGATCCTCCCACCTTGGCCTCGTAAGTGCTAGGATTATAGGCATGAGGCTGTACAGAATTTTTAAAAAGAGCATCAGTGGTTTATGGCATAGTGAATGATATTATGGGTGGTTTATTCTCTTTATCATCAATTATATTTGGTTTTCTTTCTTTTTTAAGCAGGGGGATGGAGTCTCCCTCTGTCGCCCAGGTTGGAGTGCACAGTGCTATGGTGCAATCTCGGCTCACTGCAACTTCTACTTCCCAGGGTCAAGTAATTCTCCTGCCTCAGCCTCCCAAGTAGCTGGGATTATAGGCGCATGCCACCATGCCTGGCTAATTTTTGTATTTTTAGTGGAGACAGGGTTTTACCATGTTGGCCAGGCTGGTCTCCAACTCCTGACCTCAAGTGATCCGCCTGCTTTGGCCACCCAAAGTGCTGAGATTACAGGCGTGAGCCACCATGTCCAGCCTATACTTGGTTTTCTACAATTAACATGTATGACTTTTGTGGGACAGCAGTTTATCCTAACTGCTTGAGACATTCATCTGCACTCTCTCAAGGACACCTGGCAAGGTCCCATTCAATTACAGACAGTCCCCAACTTACAACGGTTAGACTTAGGATTTTTTGACTTTACAACAGTACAAAAGCTACATGCATTCAGCAGAAACTCTAGGTACTTTGAGTACCCGTACAACTATTCTGTTTTTTCACTTTCAATAGAGCATTCGGTATTGAATTCATGAGATATTCAATACTTTCTTAAAAAGTAAGGCTTTGTATTAGACGATTTTGCCCAACTGTAGGCTAATATAAGTGTTCTGAGTATGTTTAAAGGCTAGGCTAAGCTATGATGTTGGGTAGGTTAGGTGTCTTAAATGCATTTCAACTTAAAATATTTTCAACTTACACTGGGTTTACCAAGACGTAACCCCATCATAAGTCAAGAAGCACTGTATAAAAATACAACTTATCAGTTGGTCATTCAACTACATCAGTTTATCTTCTGCACATCATCTTGGAGACTATGTCATTTGAAAATAAGTCAATGTCAACAATATTTAGGCTTTCTGGCAATAAAACAAACCCAACAGACAGAACTGTTTTTGTGACTACAAACAATCCAATTTATTCTTGAGTTTTGGGGCTATATTTTTAAGCCTAGAAGAGACATTATCTTTTCTAACTATATAAAAGCTATATAAAGCTTTCAATTGTATTATGATTTAGGAAAATAAGGCAATGAGTATTATATCCTATTGTTCTGTTGGTAATTTCAGGAAGTGCATTTCAACCATCCATTTTTAGGTAAATTCCCCACAGAAATCAATTTGACTTTCCTTGCATAAATAAGCACATATGGGTGGGAATTTTAACAACTTGCTGTATCCTTTAGGTGGCAGGACAAACATTTGCAAAACTATAACAGGACAGTAAAAGTTTCCATATGATAGAGATTAAACAGAATACATAAGTTATAACGTTCAAATCTAATATTCTTGGATCTAGATTTCTTTACCAAGCATACAAACTACGTTAAACAGGGCTGATAAAATCAAAATTTTGCTGGCTATTAGCTAACTCTAGAGAGGAAGGGAGAAGAGGAAGGATGAACTTAAAAACTCACTAACGGGATAGAGATGAAACTTTCATGACTAGTCAGTTCTCTCTCAACAGTGATTTAAACTCGTCAAATAATTTAACATCTTAATTCAAGGTATAAAAAAAAAATGAATGAGGCTGGGCACAGTGGCTCACGCCTGTAATCCCAGCACTTTGGGAGGCTGAGGCAGGAAGATGGCCTGAGGTCAGGAGTTTGTTCGGATCACCTGAGATCAGGACCAGCCTGGCCAACATGGTGAAAACTTCGTCTCTACTGAAAATTAGCCAGGCATGGTGGCAGGCACCTGTAATCCCAGGTACTCAGGAGGCTGAGGCAGAAGAATCGCTTGAACCCAGAAGGCTGAGGTTGCAGTGAGCCGAGATCCCGCCACTGCACTCCAGCTTGGGCGACAAGAGACTTCCTCTCAAAAAAAAAAAAAAAACTGAATGAATGAAAATCTTCCTTTACCACGATCCCCAAGCTGCAGGCCCTCTAACTCCCTATATTCACTAGAATTCTTATCTGAAGATCTGTCTATGCTTCATCTGTGCCATCCTCTACCATAAAATCAGAATTAGTTTCCAAATCCGATGCTCCCTCAGTGGGCTGTATAATTTCACAGCTCCATACCACTGCATTTGCTGCCTGGAAAGCCACTGAAATTGTCTTTCTGGTACAAGCTCAGCCTCCACCTTTCAACCTTTTTATGGCTTCACTCTACACATCTGTGCTCTCGCAGCAATTTATACCTATTATGATTCTAAACATGCCATATTCATTTTTTTTTTATATCTAGCTCTTAAAATTCAAGGCTGTGACTAGCTCTAATTACAGTACAGAAATTTTAGAACATACACTAAATAGTATCACAAACGTAAATACAATAGCCACATGAACCACTCAGCTGCAATTTTTTTTTTTTTGAGACTGAGTCTCACTCTATTGCCCAGGTTGAAGTGCAGTGGCATGATCTCAGCTCACTGCAACCTCCACCTCCCAGGTTCAACCCATTCTCCTGCCTCAGCCTCCCAAGTAGCTGGGACTACAGGCACAAATCACCACGGCTGGCTAATTTTTGCATTTTTAGTAGAGACAGGGTTTTACCATGTTGGCCAGGCTGGTCTTGAACTCCTGATCCTGACCTCAAGCGATCTGCCCACCTCAGCCTCTCAGAGTGCTGGGATTACAGGCTTGAGCCCCAGATGCAATCTGGCCCCAGATGCAATTACCAAGTCATGACCAATCCTATTGCAACTATACCCCAAGCTTACTATCCCCATCCACCCAAAGATTATTTTGAAGCAAATCCCAGACTCCAAAATATTACTTTGAAAGATAAAGACTCGGCCAGGTGTGGTGGCTCATGCCTGTAATCCCAGCACTTTGGGAGGGTGAGGTGGGCAGATCACATGAGGTCAGGAGTTCAAGACCAGCCTGGCCAACAGGATGAAGCCCTATCTCTAGCAAAAATACAAAAATTAGCCAGGCGTTGTGGCAGGTGCCTGTAATTCCAAGTACTCTGGAGGCTGAGGCAGGAGAATTGCTTGAACCTGGGAGGCGGAGGTTGCAGTGAGCCGAGATCACGCCACTGCACTCCAGCCTGGGCAACAAAGTGAGACTCCATCTCCAAAAAATAAAAAATAAAAAAAGAAAGAAAGACAAAGACTCCTTATAAACATAACCACATTACTACCATTGTCACATTTAAATGTTTTAAATAATTCCATATCATCAAGCATTCAGCTGGTGATTGCATTTCCTCAATTGTCTTATAAACTTTTACTTTTTACAAGTAGTTAATCAGGATCTAAATAAAGTCCATCACTGCAATTGGCTAATATGTATTTAATTCTCTTAAATCTCTTGTAATCTATAGTTTCTCCTTTTTCCTTTTCTTATAATTTATAATTTTTAAGAAACCATTTCATTTTCCTATAGTTTTCTACAATTAGAATTTTGCTGATTGCATCCTTATCTTCCTTTGTTCCCTGTATTGTCTATAAAATCGTGGTTATAGCCAGAGGGTTATTATTTTGCTATGACTTTAATAGGTGGTAATAAGTATTTCTACCATGAAATATATGCCTGCTTGTCTTCCTTTTTCAGACATTAGTAGACTCTGATAATCATGTCTAGACTCCAGATTCATTAATTCATAAGGAGCTATAAAGTTATGATACACTAATTCTATCACCCCTTCTTCATTTATTAGCTGGGCCAGAATACATGATATACTAATTACATCATCCTTTCTTCATCTATTAGTGGCAGTAAAATACTCCTAAAAGAGACTTCCTCCTCATTAACATAGTGGTGAGTATCCCTGCCTGTCACATGGGAGACCAGGGAAAAAATATTTAAAAAAAAAAAAAAAAAAAAAGAGACATACTTCCTCTTATCAGCTATTCAGCTATTTGGATACCTTGAAATACAGTTCTCACAGAAAAAGCACAATAAATGTTCTATTATTTCTCTTATCTTAAAAGAATGCATCAGTTGCCTAGCATCCTCCAAAAGTCAAGAGTTGTTTTTATTTTTTATTTTTTGGTCATCATTACAAACTCATGTATTTAAGGATTTCAGTACACTACAGTACTGTCCCATCCTTGAGCAACTGAGAGCCTCTTCAAGGTGCCTCCAGAGTCCTAATCTTTGATAGCCTCTTTACACTCTAGGCATGACAAGGGGACTCCAAGTTCATCCTGCACACTTTCTGCTTTCAAATTAGAATTATCCATTTCTTCATAGAGGACCTAATTAATCCATTCTTGAGCCCATGTGTTCCATAAATGTTTTCCAAACTAAATAAGGCAATTGCTGAGCAAAGTCCACTTCCTGAACTAATCATTTTTAATTTGAACAATGTGTATGATGCACAATAAGTATATATAATCATTTCTCCATCCTATTTAAAAAGTAATTAAAATCCTTTACTCATCACTTAAAGTTCCTGGACTCATTATGTACCAAAAGACCTACCAAAACCACTCTGCTTTGGTATTACAATAAAATTCAGCAATTCAAATCAACATAATGATCTGAATACACCTGCTGCAGGGTGAGGGTTGAAATCAAAAAGTATAAAAAGCAAGCTTCTTTATTGTAATCCTCCTTCAAGAACCACAAGAAATACAATGCAGGGATAACCATAGGAAGTTGTCTGAATAAAGCTTTAATTAAGGTAAGCATTTTTAATTAAAGGTTGGAATAGTTAATGACAATGAGTAAACAGTGCCTAATTAAATATCATGCGTTTAAACTGAACATAACTATTTGTCATCTTAATTATTCACATTACCCAAAAGTCATTATTATGAGAATAACATTAACATATTTTCAAATGCACCCAAATCCCTCAGTGAAAAACACAAAGCCCTCATTCTCAAAATCACAACTAAAACAAAATCATGTTTAATCCTTTACACTTTCTAAACATCTCAAACTAATGTTATTAGTGGAAACAGAAAATGTTTTTGAAGATATTTTTCAGTTGCTATTATTTGTAACTAAATTCTTTTAGAAATACCAGTATTTGTTCACAGTGCTAAGGCATTATAGTAAGATGCTTTAGAACATATTTAGTTCTGAGTTATAAAATTCACCGCCCCATTTTAAGAGCAGCCTAGAAAAAGGGGAGCAAAAATCATAACTACAGATCCTCTCAGGTCAGAGATTATTTCTACAATCACAGTACTATGCTACAACCTTTTTTTTTTTTTTTTTTTTTGAGACAGGGTTTCCCTCTGTCACCCAGGCTGGAGTCACAGCTCATTGCAGCCTTGACCTCCTGGGCCCAAGTGATCTTTTCACCTCAGCCTCCCAGGTAGCTAGGACCATACAGATGCACCATCACATCTGACTAATCTTTTGTATTTTTTGTGGAGATGGGATTTCGCCACGTTGCCCAGTTGGGTCTCAAACTCCTGGACTCAAGCTATCCAATTTAAAGTGGAATCCCCTTCTCAAATGTCTGCTTACAATACGTGTTTGCAGCACTTTTACTATTTCTGGAATTGCAGTCCCTTAATTTACATTACTTAAATTTCCTAAACTAGGTGAAAATGGAAAGCTTATTCCCACTATACATATAATTGGACATATAATTAACTAGATCTGATACAGTATTTATAGTCATTTAATTATCCCTTCTAGAAATCCTAAGCTATAACTTAGTAAGTGATTAAAAATAAATGTGGACACGGTGACCCACACTTGTAACCCCATCACTTTGGGAGGCCAAGGTAGGTGGATCACTTAAAGCCAGGAGTTCGAGACCAGCCTGGCCAACATAGTAAAACCCCCTGTCTACTAAAAATACAAAAAATTAGCCAGGCATGGTGGCAGGCGCCTGTTATCCCAGCTACTCGGGAGGTTGAGGCAAGTGAATTGCTTGAACTCAGGAGGTGGAGGTTGCAGTGAGCTGAGATCACGCCATTGCACTCCAGCCTGGGCAACAAGAGTGAAACTCCATCTCAAAAAAAAATAAATAAATAAATAAAATATGTAACAATAAAAACACTCTTTGTTGTTTATGGTTAATAGATGCAGCCATCCACAGATTTGCTAGTCAAGGACTGATCCGCAAAGGTAGTTTATCCGTAATTTGTAATTGTGAACTATATTTATATGTGTACAAACACTCCCATTTAGTAAACTCTAAATTCATTGGCATATTTATAACAATGGTACTATTCAGAATATTTACAATTACAATTTTTGCCCATAATCTGCACATAATTCTAATTTAGCATGCTAAGCTAATATGCTATATTCCGCATATTATGTAATAAAATATCTACATGTCACATACCTTAGTCTACTGCTAATGTGTGTCTCCTTCAGATAAGCTTAAACAAATACACAAAGGAAATTATTTATGAAATAAACATTTTAAAATTTTATCTCAATCAAAGTTGTGCAAAGGAAATAATGACTATTTCCAAGATAATTAAATGAACACTGTAAGACTCAAATTAGGTACCCATAAAGGAAAGAGGGGAAGAAAGCAAGATTTACCTTACAGCATAATAAATATATTACGTATCAAAGACTTAAATGTTAAAAAAAGAAAAAAAAATTAGAAGAAACGGGGGGGGGTGTTTAATATTGAATATTGCAGAGTGAAAAGGTCAAGATATAACATAAACCTAAGTATCATAAAAGGTTATAAATTCAATTGTATAAAACTAACCACCTTCTGGCCAGGCACAGTGGCTCATGCCTGTAATCCCAGCACTTCGGGAGGCAGAGGCGGGCAGATCACCTGAGGTCAGGAGTTCAAGACCAGCCTGACCAACATGGAAAAACCCCATCTCTACTAAAAATACAAAATTAGCTGGGCGTGGTGGCGCATGCCTGTAATCCCAGCTATTCCAGAGGCTAAGGCAGGAGAATCACTTGAACCTGGGAGGCGGAGGTTGTGGTGGGCCAAGATCACGCCACTGCACTCCAGTCTCAGCAACAAGAGCGAAACTCTGTCTCAAAAAAATAATAATAATAATAATAATAATAATAACCACCTTCTAGACCATCTTGACCAACATGGGAAACCCCATCTCTACTCAAAATACAAAAATTAGCTGGGTGTCATGGCACGTGCCTGTAAACCCAGCTACTCAGGAGGCTAAGGCAGGAGAATGAATCACTTGAACCTGGGAGGCGGAGGCTGCAGTGAGCTGAGATCACACCACTGCACTCCAGCCTGGTGACAGAGCAGGAGACTTGGTCTCAAAAAAAAAAAAAAAAAAAAACCACCTTCTGCACTGCAAATGCCACCAAAAAAATGTCTTAAGACAAATAACCAATTAAGAAATATTAGTTATTCATATGAAAAGGGCTAATTTCCCTGATTTAAAGTACACACAAATGAATAGGGGAAAAAATATCAACAACCCAACAGAAAAATGGAAAGGATAAACTATTCACAGAAAGAACAGGACAAGTGCTCATAAAAATATAAAAAGATGCTCAACTTCATTCACAATAAAAGAAATACTAATCTAAAGTACCCTAAGATACCATATTTTACCTATCAGGCTAGCAAAGATCAAAAATTTTGAACAGACCTCTACTAAAAGCTTGGAAAACATTTCTCATACACTGGTTCCATGATGCATGAAAGGAAACTTAACAACATCCTTCAAAATTACAAATGCATACATCCTTTAACCCAGCAATTCAGTTTTAGGAATTGATCCTACAGGTACAGACACTCACCTGAAATATAAATATTAATCACAGAATTGCACATGACAGCAAAAGATATGAATGGGGAGGCTCTGAATGGGCATAGATATTTACAGTCAAAAAAAAGCCCAAGATAGGAAACAGCAACTACAATGTGCTATCATTTCTATAAAGGGTGACTATATATATTCATATTTGCTTGTATATGCTAAGCTCTCTTTGGAGGAACAGGCAAGCAACATTATATCACCACTGGCCTCTGAGGAAGTGGGGCAGGGTGGCTGAAGCAGGGGTTAGAAGAACACGGTATCGATATTTTGTTGTAAATATTTTTATTCCTTTCAAATATTAAACCATGTGCTATATTACCTATCCAAAAAATAACTGTTTTTAAAGGCAAAAAAAGAGAGAGAGGCCCAATCATACAATATATACACATGTGACCAAATCTGGGATTATGGTTTATAGATTGAAAAGCTGAAAGGATCTACTTCTCCTGTACATGTGTCTTATTCTATCAATGGTTGGCTTGGTTTTATTCATCACTACAGTTTTATTTTAAAATTTAACAGAACTTATTCAAAGTTTTATTCATTACTATGCTTTTATTTTTAAACTGTACAGAACTTATTCTAATATTTAAACAGAAATATTTTTCTACATAAATAGGTTAATATCATATGTTTATTACGCCATTTTGAGAAAAACAGAACGCTCAATTTAATGAATGCGAAAGATTTAAGCTCAGAGAGATGCCTTTTATGTTCCAAATGTATAAAATGCGAACTGTCATGCTCATAATACCAACTAAATACTCTGCATTTCCAGAAAACTGCATAAAATTAAGGCTTATGAACCTCAAAGTGGGATGTAAATTCTTAGTGCAAACCAAACACAACCAGCGAAAATACAGCTAATAAACCCAGAAATGTGTATCTTCTATAAAGCTAAAAACACAACCTGCATTATAGAGAAGTAGAATCTTAACTGTAATGACCCCCAATATCCCTAAATGACATTTCTGCCAATTACCGGTTTTAAAAAAAAAAAGTGAAACAAAGTAATCTCTCTTTTCTATGAGCTTATAAAACGACTTCATGCTTTATTAAAGAACATCAATTATGTCATCTGAATCTACTTTTTTTTGAAATGGGAATTTAAATCTAGTTAGTTCCTCCACAATTTCCTTTATGTCCAAGTAAAATAATCCTAGACACAGGTGGAGAGAAAGGGACAATTCTGAATTAACTCAAAAAAGCAGAAGCAGATTAATTAGTATTCTTTGGTAAAATCTGTGTTAAATTGTAAAGGTCCATTTTAATTACCCCAACTAGGTAACTGGGCAGTTTGAGCATAATATCTCCGTTACGTTGGACTCTTCAAGACTTTTTAAGTAGCACTTATTTTAATGATACAGAATTTTGATGATATCGCCATTCTTGTAACCTGTCAAATTATCCAAATCACATCTGCGGTCAGGCTGTTTCTCAAGATTTCTGTTCTCCTGCCAACTAAAGAGGCCCTGACTACTTGGCGCGCACACGGAGGCCGCGCTGCAGGACTGCACCGAAAGCGCCCCGCACGGATCCGCCCCACAGGTGCGATTTACGCGACCCACATCACCACCACCCTCCCGACTTCACCATCTCCAGGGTCATCACCCCCGAAGGGCTTTGCTTTTACAACTACGCCGATTCCCTGTGCCTCGCTGGGGAATCAAACTTCCCAGTGACAACGACAGCACAGGACGTCCACCAGCTTGGCAGGGCTTGACGCTCACTCTCAGACTCGGGGAAGGTCCGGAGTCCGGGCGCGATGGCGCGGGCTGCGCAGCCCTGCCCACCTGGCCTGCCTGGAGCGAGCTCTGGGCCCGGGGGCGCGGGGGAGCCAGCCCGGCCGAGCCGGCGTGGGGAGCTGGGCGAGTGCCGGGAGAGAAGAGGGAGAAGGGGGGTCAACGGAAAGGGCCGAGTAGGGGGGCCAATCGAGGAAAGCTGGATTTAGGAGGAGGGGGCCTTAACTGCAGTACTGAGGTTTCTTCCAGAAGCTCGGAGGCTCGGGGAAACGGGTGGGGAAGAAACCCGGTGCGGAGACGGGGAGGGTCCCCGGGGTCTCTGGGCTGACGGGGTCTCCAGCCTGAGGGAGGAGTCGCCAGGGCCGCCGAATCGGGACGGGCTGAGGAAAAGTCAAGGAAGGCGGCGCGCGAGCTCGCCAGCAAAGGAGGGCTGCCCTGCTCGCCAGAGCGGAGCGCCGGGCAGCCCGGGCCGCAGGACTCACCGCGCTGACGGCGGCGGCAGCGGCGCCGGACGACGCGGGGCCGGGCGCGTCCTGCCTCCTCAGGCGAGACTTGAGGCTCTTCATGGCTAACTCTCTCCCGTCCCGCGCGCCGCGAGCTCGGCGCGCCTAGCCCGCTCGCGAACCTTAAAGGCTGCGGAATGCAGGATGCGGGATGAGGGATGCGGGATGCGAGCGCGCGAGAGGGAGGCGGCGGCGGCAGCAACTGCGGCAGAAGCGGCGGGGGCTGTACCCGCCCCACCTGCCTGCCACCTGGGGGCCCCGGCGGCCGACGGCGACGGGTCTGAGGCGGGGCTCCCCTCCGGTAGCCAATCGACCCGCCACCCTGGCGGGGGCGTGGCAAATCTCGACCAATCGAAGTCCGGGAAAGGGGAGGGACTTCCCTTTTAAACTTAGTAACACCCTTCCTCTCTCCGCAGGAGGAAAAGTTTGGGAACTTTAGCCCGGGAAGGGGCGTGGAGAGACGCGCGGGCCCGGCTCCAGGCCACCGGCGCCCGCCCACTCGGACCGTGCAGTTTAAGGTCTAGAGAGAGCACGGGTTCCCACCTCTGCCACCTCTCATCTTCCCAGACTCCCGTCCTTTTCCCACCCACGCGCTCTTTCCCCAGTAAAATTCCTTCCCTTCCGTCTGGTCTGAGAAATGACTTGGTTACCTGTACACAGACCAGCTTTCAGAAGTAACTTCTCTTCAGTCTCCTGTTTTACTACCAAATGCTGGTGCCTGGAAACAACCACATGCATCAAAAATTCCAGAAACAAACAGTCTCGAAGAAATAAGGTGCTGATTGTGTAGTAAAACGTACAGTTAAGAAAGACCTTGAAAGACGTTATAATTAGTTACAGTACAAGTTACGTGCTTGATTATTTGTTGAGTCAAGAACCCGCCGCATTGGAAGCAGAGGGATGGAATGGGGGCGGAGCGGGAGGGAGGGGAAAAGGTGCCATCAATTAAAAATGACCCCATAGCTAGTGATATAAGTTGTCAAAAAAGTTACGCTCTTTTTTCTTCAAAAACGTTTTTTGTTTCCTGTAGAAACGCATTACACGTAAACGTATACGATGAAGTTAAATCATCCTACCTAGAAATCTGAGTTAATAAAAATTATTTAAGAGGATGAAGAAACAGGAAGGTGTTCAGCACCCAATAATTTGCTGTTCCTGTGACATCTTCAAAAGTCTTCTTTGGAGTCATTTTTCCCCCCAGCAAAACGTTTATTGTAGCATGCATGCATTTGAAAAGACAAATAGTCCACACTTCCTGACTAACAAAGGACTCTTTTTGTCTGAAAGGTCAGTTGCTTTCTTTAGAGTTTCTTGAGAGTAACTCAAGGTTTTCTTCAAATACTGTAAGAAAGTTTTCAGAATTTCTTGGAGAGACAGCATTCAAAGACTGTGTTAACCCCATACAACAAGTAAATAACAACCAAATACCCGAAAAAATTATTAAATTTCTTCTTGATTAGATCTTTGGAAGAAAATTTTCTTTGACTCCTTCTCCTTCCTCTAGATCCACTGTCATTTCGTTCTTGCTGGCTCTTTAGTGACTGTGTATGGTCAGCTACTCTCTGTTCTCACTGCCACTGCAGAGCCAAAATTGTCTGATAGCTGGACTATTATTATAGAAGCTTCCCAGCCAGTCTCCCAGCTTTCAGTCTCTTAATTGTCCCATCACCAATAAATTATTAGCCATCACCAAAAAGTCTTACAAAAATAATCCTCTTGCTCAAAAGCCCTCAGCAGCTAACGAATAAAATCTAACTCCTCTACTTGGCATTTAAAGCTGTACCACGTGGACCCGACCCTGTTCTCTAGCCAACACCCCAAGCAAATTACACTTCAGCCCATTCTCCAAACATGGGTCATGGCTTTCAATTTCCACATCTTTGTGCATATCCTTCCTCCAATAATCTCTGTCTATATTCATCTAACAAAATCATACTCCCCCAAGAGTGATTGAGGGGGACTTGGGGGCTTCTGGAATACTGTACTGTTCTCTCTGTGTGCTGATTGTATATCTAGTGTTTTCAGGTTTGAATTCCGTGAGCCTGTACTGTATGCAATGTATACTCTTTTATGTGTGTATTTTGCTTTAACAAAAAGTTTGTTTTTAAGTGTATGTCCCTTCCAAGCACCCTCCTCTCTATAGAACATTCCCTGATCAAGTAACTGGAAGTGATCTCTCCATTCCCCCAAATAGTTACAGCAATCGTACCTCTCATATGATATGAACACGTGAGCTAAGCAAATCTTATTTCACTACTGGACTTCAGGTTCCTTAAAATTATGGAATAACTGACATATATTTGAATTCCCTAGAATGCTTAGCATGTTACAGGTGTTCAATAAATATTTCTGAATGAATGGATGCACTCTTATTGACCACTATGGTAAATTATGGTTGTTTGTTCTATGTATTCATGTGACATAGGATTGAGATTCCCCCCTATTGTGAACAGAGATGGAATGGTCCCAGGCTATGGTCCTGGTCAAATATTTGTATCTCAATCAATTCCTTTGTTCTGGACTTAAGCACCCATTTACCATCTAGTTCTCTGACTGAATCTTAAATGTTAATTGCTTACACTAGCACTGTCTCAGCAATTGACTGTTGAGTTATTAATTGCGGTGTTATGTTGTACCGGTTGTCTCCTGAAACACCCAAGTTATCATAGTCCTGGTGACTGGCCTCCTCTTCTGCTGTTACTGGATAAAGCAAAGGAAACAGACAGAGCCACAAGCATAGCTTGCATCAGTTTCCAAAAATGTTGGGCAAGTTATTTTTATGAACTGTCTAGATGATGTCCCCATGGTGTCTGTGTCCAGTGGCCTTTATGGATTTTTCCAGCCTAGAAACTTGATAGCTGATGTCTGCTTATTCCCATTTGAGAGCAGCTAAGTAAATAGCACTGGTCTTAATATTCAGTAAAGCTTTTTTACACTGATCTAGAAGCTGCCTATATGAGGTAAAGTCACTATTATTAGCATTCAACCAGACAGGTTGGGTTTTATTTTGTTAACTCTTATCACTGTTATTTATTTTTATCTTCCCTTCAGAGCAAAGGGCACTTATCAAACCTGGATGAACTTTTGTTTGTTATCACACTGAGCCTACATAAAATACTTTTTTTGTTTTACTTCTTATTTTTTACAATATTTATTTATTTACTATATATACCAGGAAGGGTAATGCATTTTGTTACATTACTTTGAGGTTATATATACACATGGTAAAGTAATCTCAATACAAAAGGAGTATGTCAATCTCCTTACTACCTCTATTTTTTTGATCCCTTCTGTCAAGGAACTTGTGTTCTGGATTAGGGAACAGATGTGTATGCTGTATGCTAACACATACAGCTTGAACTGGACAATCACTTACTGAATTGTGTAGTAGTATTGCAGACGGTATTTAGGGAAGGAAAAGATCAACAGATAAGTTTGCCTGAAAGGAGGCTATCCAAGGTTGAGTATCCATTCAATGAATACACACAGGTAATACAATGTATACACACAGGTGAGAAGTAATACCAGGTAGGCAAAAGACACCCAGGGTGCCTGCCAGAAAAGGGAAGCGAACACAGTTGACAGATGCTCACTGATAACTCAGATGATAACGGCAAAAATGATGACAAAGATGATTTCTCAGAAAAAGAATAAAGAATTCACACACAGGCCAGGCGTCGTGGCTCATGCCTGTAATCGCAGCACTTTGGGAAGCTGAAGTGGGAGGATCACTTGAGGTCAGGAGTTCGAGACCAGCCTGGCGAACATGGCGAAACCCAGTCTCTACTAAAATACAAAAATTAGCTGGGCATGGTGGTGGGAGCCTGTAATCCCAGCTACTGGGGAGGCTGAGGCAGGAGACTGCTTGAACCCAGGAGGCAGAGGTTGCAGTGAGCCAAGTTCGTGCCACTGTACTGTAGCCTGGGCAATAGAGCAAGACTCCGTCTCAATAAAAAAACAAACAGAATTGACATACAAAGTCTAAAATTTACACATAAAATGAGTCCTTTTCAAACATAAAGATCTCCTAGGCAAGCTTTAGTTATGAATTCTATATCCAATGATTTCCCTCTTCATTTTCAGAACTTCTTGCTGCTCCTGTTAGCCCTGGGGACCCAGTGAACAAAGCCAGTGAATAATTCCATGAAGGAGCCCATGACATCAGTCATTCTCTCCCAGCTCAAATGCCAAAGCAAATGGCTAGCAGACCACATGTGGCCACAGTCATGAGGAAGGGCACCTCTACCCAGAAGTCATAGGCAGCCCAGGAAATGAGAAACCTGAGGCAGTTCTCACACCCTCTTCTCCTGCCACATTGAAAACTAAAACATTGCATAAATGAGCTTTAAAAAAAAATAAATAGGTCATCTTTGGCACTAACTTTAAAACAATCTGTATTTTTAGTAAGCTCTTCAAAGGCTGCATCTTAGAGAACTGGAATGAGAACAAGAAAAGGAGGAAAGAAGATGGTGTCTGCTCCATATAACCACAGACCCTCATGTAGGTTTTCTTACTCAGCACTAAAACTTCAACTTAAAAATTCCTTCTTACAAAGCAACTTTTTAAATCTCCCCTGTTGAGGATTGTTATGTGCTTAGCCATAGCAGTCTTGAGTTTGCCACTTATCTTCAAAGAGGGCTGCTTTCTACCTCCCTCTGTCTTCCCTGGCATTTATAGACTATCATTCACTTATGATATATTGAGTGGGCCATTAGTTTCGATACCGAAAGAAAGAGTGAAAAAATAGGAAGGATCATGGTCGGGAACAAAACTAGACTTCCCAGGCCTAATTGACCTCTTATCTAAAAGCAGTTGAGATAACCACAGTTATTTCTTTGGATTCAGATTTAATGTCAAAAAAAGAAAACAAAACAAAAGCCCAACTCATTTTATTTGGTGAAAATTACCTTTGTTATCAAGTCTTGATTACACAGAATCCAGAAGTACCGTTAGCTTCACTTTAATGAGAAGACTGATGGCCCTAAGTGCTTATGGTTCGAAGGCAAAAAACAAAACAAAACAAAACAAAAAAAACCTCTTGATTGCCTCTTTTAAAACAGGCTCCTCAGCCCAGAGCGCAGATAAATACCAGGAATTTGGTTCTGGGATCAGTAACCATCTACTCCATAGTAAATTGTCCTGGACCTTGGAGTTTTCTTATCTTGACCATAATATCAGGATATGTGCAGTGAGCTGAAAAACTTTCAAATCTTGAGCACTGTCAAATAAGTTGGATAGAAAAGTTTCTTGCTTTTAAATTGAAACTATGGTAGATAAAGGCTATCTCTATGGATTTTAAATGATGGTTTTACTTGTCCTGATTGTATTTTTTCCCCTCCAGATGTCCAAAGAGACTTAAAATTCTGGCAAGGTGTTCAGTAAATACTCTTGACTGAATGATCAATCACTCGTAAATTACATGGCTGGTTCAAAACCACCAGTTACTCCATGACAACCTTTGCTATTCATCCTAACGAAAGAACACAGCAGACAGAATAAGTTAAGATAAATCTCAGTTTCTAATGTACTTGGGAAATGACCCCAGCTTTATGATGGATGATGAACAAAGACTTTACAGTCATTGACATTGAAATTGCTATTGACTATGATGGTTTCAGTTACAGGAAAGATAAAGTAACTTTATAGGTAAAATACTGGATAGACAAATGTTCTAATAAAGTTATATATAAACATATTTTTGTGGTATTTTATATCATAAAATTATCAGTAATATCATATCTGTTTTAAATGTACTACTTGGAATTCTTTCATCAAATATTCTTATAAGTTAACACATCTTTATGTAAATCCTGATTTTTACATTGAAAAGTAACCTATAGAAGGGTGGATAAAATGTGTTTTCTGGCCAGGTACAGTGGCTCACAACTGTAATCTCAGCACTTTGGGAAGCTGAGACAGGTGGATCATTTGAGATCAGGAGTTTGAGACCAGCCTGGCCAACATGGTGAAACCCTATCTGTACTAAAAATAAGAAAATTAACTGGCCGTGGTGGTGGGCGCCTATAATCCCAGCTACTTGGGAGGCTGAGGCAGGAGAATCACTTGAGCCCAGGAGGCGGAGGTTGCAGTGAGCAGAGATCATGCCATTGCACTCCAGCCTGGGCAACACAGCATGACTCCCTCTCAAAAAAAAAAGTCGTGTATTTTAAAAGGCTAATTTAAAAAATTACTTAATGTATAATATAATACATGGTTGATTGATTGATTGATTTTTTTAATTTGATTACCAAAGACTAATTCCCTTCTCTTTCTGGAAGGAAATAGTTCATAAAATTTTTTTTTTTGCAGGCCAGGCACAGTGGCTCACGCCTATAATCCCAGCACTTTGGGAGGCCAAGGCAGGCAGATCACATGAGGTCAGGAGTTGGAGACCATTCTGCCCAACATGGGGAAACCCTATCTCTACTAAAAATACAAAAATTAGCTGGGCGTCGTGGCACGAGCCTGTAGTCCCAGCTTCGGGAAGCTGAGGCAGGAGAATCCCTTGAACTCAGGAGGCAGAGGTTTCAGTGAGCAGAGATCGTATTACGGCACTCCAGCCTGACAACAGAGCAAGACTCCGTCTCAAAAAAGAAAAGAAAAAAAATTTTCTGCATACTCCTTCTTCAAAACTTCTTGAATCAATGTTTAAGTTTTCATTAAAAATTAAAACATAATTTTGTACCCAATTGTTAAGTTGTACTTTACAGCATTTATTTGGGAGAAACGTTTAAATTAAGGTATAGTTCTTATATACAGTAGCATTATTCCACGTTGCATTTAGGCCGTCAGGACTATTTTAATAGCAAACTTTATTCAAAGAGATTTGTCCACTGTTATGCCTTCATGGATTAACCAGATATATATATTCTTTATATCATCTATATCTATTTAGTACAAATATCAAAGAATATTTGATAATAAGGAATCGTGTATGCTTTTCTTATTGCTGTTTTATGAATGTTGTTGACACAAAATATTTAAAGTAGCCAATAAATTAAAATAGCAACACATGCTGAACTTCAAAAGATCTACATTTTAATTTTGTCAGGCTAGGGAGAAGCATGTATTATGCTCCATAAGCTTCAAAACGCTTCCTGGACCTAAACAGTAATTAAGAACAGTTCCTTTGAGCCTTAGATGGGTGTAGTCCATGAATTTACTTGAGATCAAGACATCGCGTTTTAAGGCTAAACTAAAAGGCGTATTTCTTCTACTACTGAGACACTGAGCTCTAAGAGAACAATAAACTCTTGAGATCCATCAACTCTTCTAGTTCATAACTCTGAAGTGGCACTCATCAAGTCAACAAATACAAATAAGCCTAAAACCCCAAACACCCAGAGGGTTGGGCTCTTATTAGGCAAGTCAAACCCCAACTAAAACTACCTTGGGGAATTCCCAAATATGAATCACAGCAAATCACCTAACAATAAAGGTTGCTCATAAACTCTTAAAGCCAGAGAGTTCCCATTCGATACCACATGGCTGCAAGTCAACATTCCTTGACAGGTAGCTGTCCAGTGTTTGCCAGAATGTTAATACTTGGAATGCTTTTGTTTAAATCACACTTCTGCCCAGAAAGGAACTGTGGCCACTTGTAACAAATTTCATTACCATACTTCTGACAACAAAGGGAGGAAATCAATCTCAGGAAGAAAGAACTTATGTTCACTATTGGAGAGACTATGATTGTCATCCTTGAGTTTGAAATTTGGCTTTCAGCTTCCTAATAGCCAAGGCAATACAAAAACGGAAAATAACGGTGACAGCTTTAAAACTGGAAGAGGAAAAGGCACTGAAAATTCTCAACAGAGATAATGCTTTCCTGCTGCTACATTCTGCGATAAATTTCTCATATGAGTGTGCCTTTACTTATAGGACAGTGAGCAGTGGAATAGACAACCCCCTGAACTATAAGAAATATCTTTGTTGGGTGTCCAGAGTGTTCATTCCTCCAGCAAGTGTTGGTTACCAGATGATGTGTGAGATGATACTGAGGAATCAGCATGGAACAAGTAAACAAACAAATACATAAGCAACCAAGATCAACTCAGAGAATGGCATATGGTGAAAATAAAAATGGTAATGTGCTAGAGAACAAAGTGGCAGGGGTGGGGAGAATGACTGTAGGTTGGGTAGTTCAGGAAAGTCTTTCTGGAGAAGTGACCTTGAACTAAGGTCTAAATTACAGAAAGGAGCCTGTCAAGCATAGATGTGGAGGCAGAACAGTCCAGGCAAAGGAAATAGCAAATGCAACAGCCCTAAGCTGCGGGGGCATGGCTTGGCTTGTTGCAGGGCATCCTGAAGACCAGTGTGGCTGGAGCATAGTAGAAGAAGAATACGGGTAAAAGGAGGTTGAAGATTCAGGATAGGGCCAGCACAAACAGGGCCTGGTGGACCAAAGAAGGATTTCGGATTTTGGTCTGATAGGAAGCTAAGCAGGGGATGATATGATGTGATCTTATTTATATACTAAAAAGATCTTTCTGCTGCTAGGAAGATAACTGATCACAAACGATCAAGCAGGGACAGCAGGAAGCATGAACAGGACTGGGATATAGTCTAGAAATAGAGCTGCCTCGCTGGTGGACTGGCTACATGGAGTAAGACCTTAAGGATCTAGGTAGATGATGCTGCTTACTGAATGGGGATGACTATGGGAGCTATGTTACCAAGGGAAAGTCAAGAGTTCTGTTTGGTCATATTGGTTTGAGCCACCCATTGAGCATCCAAGTAAGAATATATTAAGTAGAAGGCCTAGATAGCAAGAGTAAAACTTATTAATTTGGGAGTTATAGGCAAATAAGTAAAATATAAAGCCATAAGGCCAGATAAGACTTGTCATGGAAGAAGCAGGCCAGGGGCCTAGATGGGGGTACTGCAACATTTAAAAATCAAGCAAAAGTCCGGGTGCGGTGGCTCACGCCTGTAATCCTAGCACTTTGGGAGGCCGAGGCAGGTGGATTGCCTGAATTCAGGAGTTTGAGATCAGCCTGGCCAACATGGTGAAACCCTGTCTCTACTAAAAATACAAAAATTAGCCGGATGTGGTGGCGGGCACCTGTAATCCCAGCTACTCGGGAGGCTGACGCAGGAGAATTGCTTGAACTCAGGAGGCAGAGGTTGCAGTGAGCCAAGTTTGCACCACTTTACTCCAACTTAGGTGACAGAGCAAGACTCCATCTCAAAAAAAAAGAAATAGAAATCAAACAGAGAAAAAAGGTACCAACAAAGAAGACTAAGAGGAAATGGCTAGAGAATGGGCAGAAACTAGAGAATGTGACACAGTAGCCAGGAGAGGATGGTTTCTCAAAGGTCAACCCTACCAAATACCCCTGAAAGATGAAGCACAGAGACGGAGGAGGGACCACTGGGTTTGGCAACACGAGTGTTAATAATAGCCTTTACAAAACAGCTTCCATCCCTTTTGGGGAGAGAAGCTGATGAAAATAGATTGGAGAGACAATGGAAGGTAATAGGGTGTTCTGAAGGAGAGCAGAGAAATAGGGATAAGCAGCTGGAGAATGATGAGACATAAGTGGAAAGTTTTTTAGTTTAAAGTGGGAGAAACTAAAACTTTTTTGTAGGCTGGGAGGAGAATGATCCAGTAGAGGAGAAAGGACTAATGAACCAGAGAAGGGAGACATCTGTGAGAGTTAAGTCTTTGAGGTCAAAAGGGATTTGATCCCTCACTTAGGAGCTTGGACATGTCATCTGCAGTAACAGGATAAAGACCAAAAAATGCAGGTACAGATACATGTAGGATGGTATATTCAGTGGAAGGAAAAGAAGAAGATTCCAACTGGACTGCTTCTGTTTTCTCACTTTAGAGGGAGATGGGCAATGAAGAAACAGCACTTTTGGAAATTTGAGGACCTATAAGAAGACATGAAATAGCCAATATTCTTCAGTCTTACGATTCTAAAATATCAGTTTGGTCTGCCTGATTTATGAAATACTCAATGTGATTCTGAGAGTATGAAGAATTTCGCAATGGATAATTTCTCCATCTTTCTACCAGCAAAGGGATTAGCTGGTACAGTGATTGCCAATATCTGAGCCACCAAATAGAAAATGCTTGATTCATATTCCTGAGTTTTAGAAGGATTGGCCAAAACATTTCCTCACCAGAGCACCACATCTCCTCACCAGAGTACCACATCTCACCCTTTTCTGTGTGTATACCCCACAGCACAAAGTACTATTACTATTACTGCACAATGACTAAAGTTTCCTGAGATATTACCATGTGCCAAGCACTGTACTAAGTTCTTTATATGTATTTCTTTTAATATTCCAAGCAAAGAAATGAGCAGTATAGACTACCTTTATCCTAGTTTTTTGAATGATGAGGCTGAAGCTTCCAAATGCTAAATTATATCAATATTAAAGACCATGCAGTTGTCCATGAAATGGGAAGGACAGATAATTAACTATCATCAATCACGCCATGTAGTTATGAGTGGAGTTGTATAAATCAGTGTCAAACCAAAACCCAGTAAGGTATTTATGCTTGTAAATAGTTTGCCCATATAAAAAAAATGAGACTTGATTGAAATGATTTATACCTGTAATGATTCACTATAGAAAGTTAAACTAGGCTGGGTACAGTGGCTGACACTTGTAATCCTAGCACTTTTGGAGGCCAAGGTCAGGGGATTACTTGAGGCCAGGAGTTCTAGACCAACCTGGACAACATAGTAAGACCCCGTCTCTACAAAAAAAATTTAAATTGCCAGACATAGTGGCACATACCTGTAGTCCCAGCTACTGGTTGGGGGAAGCCAAGGTGGGAGGATTACTTGAGCTTGGGAGACCGAGGCTGCAGTGAGCCATGGTCACACTACTGCATTCCAGCCTGGGTGACCCTGTCTCAATTTTAAAAACTAAATAAATAAAATAAAAAACAAAATACTTTGGACAGGAAATCCCAACTGAAAAATGGGACATCACTGTGTGTCATTATACTGCCCATTATATCCAGCAACTCACTCATAAATAAACAAATGCCTGGAATACAAACCTTATATGTTTTTTCTCTTATGACATTTGTCATACTGCATTCCAAAGGCCTGAATTCCTTAAGAAATTGTAATCTCTGTGTGATAGCAGAAACTATTTCATTGTTGTTCTTCACTGTATTCCCAGCACCTAGCACAAGACATGAAGTAGGTGCTCAATAAATATTTGTTGAGCGGCTGAATGAATAAATGAGTAAACCTGCTCTATGATGTGAGCTGCCCTAGCAGATCTCTTCTTTGGGCTCAGCAGATAATCTTACTCCCGTAGTGGAAATGTGGCTCCTTCTCCGGGAGCGGGGTCAGTTTGTCTTTCTTGCCTCGTTACTTCCTTCAGTGTCTGAGTCTACCTTTAGCACATCTCTTCCCTGGGGCACCCACTTAGTTCATGCCATCTGCTGTGCTAATTCACATTAAGCTGTTAGTGACATTACGACTGGAAGGACATGTTTTGTTTTTATAAACATGGAAGGACATATTTAATTTTTAAATTAATTTTCATAGATGTAATGTATATACATGGTCTGTGAACCCTGAAAATCTGAGACAGGTCTCAATTAATTTAGAAAGTTTATTTTGCCAAGGTTGGGGACGTGCACCTGTGACACAGCCTCAGAAGGTCCTGACAACATATGCCCAAGTGGGCAGGGGCAGAGCTTGGTTTCATTTCAGGGAGACATGAGACAGTCAATACATGTAAGATGTACCTTGGTTCAGTCCAGAGAGGTAGGACAGCTCAAAGCAGGGAGGGTGCTTCCAGGGCATAGGTAGATAGAAGACAAATGGTTATATTCTTTTGATTTTCTGATTAGCCACTCCAAATGAGACAACCAGATATGCATTTAGCACAGTGAGCAGAGGGGTGACTGAATAGAATGGGAGGCAGGTATGCCCTCTGCAGTTCCCAGTTTGACTTTTCCCTTTAGCTTAGTGATTAGGGGGACCCCAAGATTTATTTTCCTTTCATAGCACAAAAAGTTTTAAGTACAAGGCCCTGCCCGGTGACTCATGCCTGTAATCCCAGCACTTTGGGAGGCCAAGGTAGGCAGATCAGTTGAGGTCAGGAGTTCGAGACCAGCCTGGCCAACATGGTGAAACCCCGTCTCTTAGCTGGGTGTGGTGGTGCACACCTGTAGTCCCAGGTACTCAGGAGGCTGAGGCAGGAGAATCACTTGAACCCAGGAGGCGGAGGTTACAGTGAGCTGAGATCACGGCCTGCACTCCAGCCTGCGTGACTCTGTCCAAAAAAAAAAAGTTTTAAGTACAAAAGCATACATATTGAAAAGCAAATTGGCATTTGTTCCTGTTCCCGATACCCATTTCCTTCCAGAGGCAACATCTTCTACTGGTTTATTTACTCGTTTTTTTTTTTTATTTTGAAGGAAGAAGTCTAATAGGCATACTCTATGCACATGCAACTTTTTTATATAAACACAAAAGCCTCCTTAAAAAAAAAACCTTTTCTGGCTGGGCACAGTGGCTCACTCCTATAATCTCAGCACTTTGGGAGACCGAGGTGGTCGGATCACGAGGTCAGGAGTTCAAGACCAGACTGGCCAACACAGTGAAACCGTGTCACTACAAAAAAATTAAAAAATTAGCTGGGCATGGTGGCTCGTGCCTGTAATCCCAGCTACTTGGGAGGCTGAGGTAGGAGAATTGCTTGAACCGGGACCCGGGAGGTGGAGGTTGCAGTGAGCCGAGATTGCGCCACTGCACTCCAGCCTGGTCTACAGAGCGAGACTCCATCTCAAAAAGAAAACAAAACTTTTTCTACACCTTGCTTTTTAATTAACACTATCAATCTTTTCAACAGCGGCTTAGCATGCCATTCAATAGAAGTGCATCAACTTAGCAAACCTGTATAAATCAAGCCCTCAAGTGATGACTTGAGTGTGGCAGAATTTCAGCATTCGAGGCAGAGAGAATATGAGCGGTCTTGTGTGTGGAAAAGGCAATGGAGGGATCTGTAGTGTTGGTGGGCCACCTGGAAGCCCAGATACGTGTTACAAGAAAATCTTAAGGAAAACAACTAGACTGGGTTACAATAACTAGAGGGGATCAGGAATGCAGATGCCAGAAAAAGGAAACCCAACAAGGCAAAAGGAATGGGTACTCAGGACTCTTCCCAGCCATCTGGACCCAATCTGTCCCGATGCCCCAATGCATCTTCTTTTTCTTTTTCTTTTTCTTTTTTTTGAAACAGAGTCTTACTCTGTCACCCATGCTGGAGTGCAGTGGCGTGATCTCAGCTCACCACAAACTCCGATTCCCGGGTTCAATAGATATCTTGCTTCAGCCCCCTGAGTAGCTGACATTACAAGTGCCCACCACCATGCCTGGCTAAATTTTGTATTTTTGTAATTTAGTAGAGTAGAGTAGAAACATTTGAGATCACCGTGTTGCCCAGGCTGATCTCAAACTCCTGACCTCAAGTGATCCACCCGCCTCAGCCTCCCAAAGTGCTGGGATTACAGGCGTGAACCACCTCGCCCAGCACTGATGCATCTTCTACTTCCCTGAGTCCCTCTGCCCCTCTGAGCAGAAATGTTTCCTCTCCCAGCCCCTAGCCCTAAGCAGGCACATTCCAGGGCCTTTGCTCACGTCCTCCTGCTTCCTGAGATGCATTTGAAACCAGTGACACACCCTCCCTCTTGAGCTCTCACCTGTCCAGGTCTCTGGATCACCTTGCCCTACTGTACTTCTGCTACCGCTCTGAACTTTCTTCATTTTCTAAACTCATTGGTTAGAGCTACCATAACAAAGTACCACAAACTGTGTGGCTTAAACAACAGAAATGCATCATCACACAGTTCTGGAGGCCAAAAGTTTAAAAGCGAGGTGTTGGCGGAGCCATGTTCTCTCTGAAAACCATAGTAGAGAATCCTTCCTTGCCTCTTCTAGCTTCTGGTGTTTGCCAGCAATTCCTGACGTTCTTCCCTTGTAGATGCGTTGCTCCAAGCTCTGCCTCCATCATCACATAGTTTCTCTACACATCTTTTTAACAAACATGTCTTTTTCTCGTCTTATGAGGACACCAGTCGTATTGCATCCTACTCCAGTATGACCTCATCTTAACTCATTGTATCTACAATGACCCTACTTCCAAACAAGGTCGCATTCACAGGTACCAGTGATTAGGACGTGAACACATCTTTTTGGGGGACACAGTTCACCCCACAACACTTCCTGTAAAACAGTGGTCTACAAAATAGGGCAGGATCCCTCTCAGAGTGTGTGAGATAATCCCTTGAGAAAAGGGATGAAATTTCTATTTCTACTATTTTTCTAAAGGATAAAAATATTAAGTGTTACTAATATTTAATATGTGGACTGATAATGGTGAACTCCCTTGTGTTCCGTTTGTCAGAGCCCTGTGTCATGCCCAGTGAATGCTGAACGCTAAAGGAATAGTAGACTCCCCTTAGCGCTGTGGGGATGACAATGGTGCCCCTGATTCTTGTTCAATTTCTTTTTCTTTTTTTTGAGACAGAATTTCACTCTCGTTGCCCAGGCTGGAGTGCAATGGCACAATCTCAGCTCACCGCAACCTCCACCTCCCAGGTTCAAGCGATTCTCCTGCCTCAGCCTCCCGAGTAGCTGGGATTACAGGCATGCACCACATGCCTGGCAAATTTTGTATTTTTAGTAGAGATGGGGTTTCTCCATGTTGGTCAGGCTGGTCTTGAACTCCCAACCTCAGGTGATCCACCCGCCTCAGCCTCCCAAAGTGCTGGGATGACAGGCATTAGCCACCACGCCCTGTCCTCTTGTTCAATTTCAACATGTTGCTAAATATTGCAATTGGTGTGCTTTTGAATATTATTAATGTGGCTACTTTTACAAAAACAAGACCTTTAAATAGTAGACTCTTAACACTACTTTGTACTGAGATGAAGCATCATGAAAGTACTTTAAAATTCAACTGAAACATGAGGTTGCACTCTATTTTACAAAGTTACAGATTCTCCAATTGTGCTAGCCATTTTCATGATGACAAATAACAATAAGTAATATGCTACCTAGCAAATGGTGTGGAAGAGGCAAAACTTCCGAGTGTATCCCTTCAAGATAGATGCAATATTTTAATAATGAATGAATAAGAAATACATTTTTTTCAGAAGGCATTCATGAGGAGAGCAAATTGAAAATGGACATTTGAAAATTTTTTTTTTGTTAGATAAATTAACCATGTTTCTTCCCAAAACTCTTATAGCCTTCCATTTCTGGCAATAAGGATGACAAAATGACCTTAAAATTATCATGCTGGCTTATAGTTTTATCATGCTGAGCCATGCTGGTGTGGTGGCTCATGCCTGTAATCACAGTACTTCGGGAAGCCAAGGCAGGTGGATCACCTGAGGTCAGGAGTTCGAGACCACCCTGGCCAACATGGTGAAACCCCATCTCTACTAAAAATACAAAATTAGCTGGGCATGGTGGCGCATGCCTGTAATCCCAGCTACTCAGTAGGCTGAGGTAGGAGAATCGCTTGAACCTGGGAGGTGGCGGTTGCAGTGAGCCAAGATCGTGCCATTGCACTCCAGCCTGGGCAACAGAGCAAGATTTCGTCTCCAAAAAAGAAAAAGAAAAAGAAAAAAGAAAATTTATCATGCTATAAAACATTTACCGATGTTGAAAAGAATAATTATTGCTAATGCATAACAGAGTTTCTAAGACAGTCAGGGCAATTCCCAGGGCCAAAACCAAAGAAGGAAATAAAGACCAGAGCTGCCAGTGTAGTCATTGTAGCTTCCTGGTAGAGCCTGAAGACAGGAGACAGCACCTTGGGGTGGTGCCTTGAGGAAAGAGACAAATAAAAATAAAAATTTATACTTCCAATTATTTTCTTTCTAAAAAATACATAAAATAGGCTTCTTTAATATTTAATATGTGGACTGATACCAGTGATCTCCTTTGTATTCTATTTGTCAGAGCCCCCATGCTATGCCCTGTGAGCAGTAAATGCAATATTTTACAGATATATCTTATCACATGTTTTATTAGAGAGCTGAGTCTTCTGTGAAAGAACGCTGTGGAAAACATCCACCCACCAGCAAAGAGACCCCTGGGGAAGGGTGTCAGTGTCGGCCTGTTCCTTTGATGGGGGAAAAGGAAGTCTCCACTAAGGAATTTTTCTTTTTTCTTTTTCTTTTTTTTTCAGACACAGTCCTGCTCTGTCACTCAGGCTGCAGTGCAGTGGTGCAGTCACAGCTCACTACAGCCTTGACTTCCCAGGCTCAAGGGATTCTCCAATCTCAGCTTCCCAGTTGAGTGAGCAGTTGGGACCACAGGAACACACCATCACTCCTGGCTAATATTTTTTATTTTTTTGCAGAGCTAGAGTCTTGCTATGTTGCCCAGGCTGGTCTGGAACTCCTGGGCTTAAGTGATCCTCCCACCTCAGACTCCCAAAGCACTGGGATTACAGGCATGAGCCACATTCCCTGATCTCCACTAAGGATTTTTTTTTTTTCTTTTTTGAGACAGAGTCTTGCTCTGTCGCCCTGACTGGAGTGTAGTGGCATGATCTCAGCTCGCTGCAACCTCCACCTCCTGGGTTCAAGCAATTCTCCTGCCTCAGCTCCCTGAGGAGCTGGCATTACAGGCATGCACCACCACACCTGGCTAATTTTTCTATTTTTAGTAGAGACAGGGTTTCACCATGTTAGCCAGGCTGGTCTCCTGACCTCATGATCCACCCACCTCGGCTTCCCAAAGTTCTGGGATTACAGGTGTGAGCCACCGCACCTGGCCTCCACTAAGGATTTTTAACCCATGCCTAGGCTTACATCATTTGGGGGATTGAAACTAAACTATCCTAATTTCATGGTGTAGGCATCTCAAAGCCAAAAAATTGGTGATAAAATTGTTCTTAAGTTACTTATACTCCCTGCAGAAGCAAGCTAAAACCAACCCAGAGCAACACTTCTTTAGCCTAGGTCTGGTAGGATTCTTTTTTTTTTTTTAATGTTTAATTTTTTAGAGCCATTTTAGGTTCACAGAAAAATTAAGAGGAAGTACAGAGCTTTCCCATATACCCACCATCCCCACATGTGTACAACCTCCCGCTTTATCAACATTCCCCTCAGAGTGGTACATTTGTTACAATTGATGAACACGTTGACACATCATAGTCACCCAAAGTCCATGGTTCACATTAGGGTTCACTCTTGATGTTGTACATTCAGTGGGCCTGAAAAGCCTATAATGGGGCCAGGCGTGGTGGCTCACACCTGTAATCCAGCACTTTGGGAGGTCAAGCAGGGCAGATTACTTGAGGTCAGGAGTTTGAAACCAGCCTGGCCAACATGATGAAACCCTGTCTCTACTAAAAATACAAAAATTAGCTGGGCGTAGTGGTGCACGCCAGCTACTCAGGAGGCTAAGGCAGGAGAATCGCTTGAACCCAGGAGGCAGAGGTTACAGGGAGCCGAGATCAGGCCACTGCACTCCAGCCTGGATGACAGAGTGAGACTCCATCTCAAAAAAAAAAAAGCCTTTAATGACAAGTACCCATCGTTATAGTATCATACAGGGTAGTTTCACTCCCCTAAAAATCCCTTGTGCTCTGCCATTGCTCCACACCCTTCCCCAAGCCCTAACCTCTGGCAACCACTATCTTTTTACTGTCTCCATTGTTTTGCCTTTTCCAGAATGTCACATATGTTTTTGTGGTTTTGTTTTTTTCTGAGACAGGGTCTCACTCTGTTGCCCAGACTGGAGTACAATGGCACACTCAGCCCTCACTGGAGCCTAGACCTCCTGGGCTCAAGCAATCCTCCCATCTCAGCCTATCAAGTAGCTGGGACTACAGGCATGTGCCACCACAACTAGCCAATATTTACTTGTTTGTTTGTTTTAGTAGAGATGAGCGCTCACTCTCTTGCAAAGGCTGGTCTTGAACTCCTGGGCTCAAGCAATCCTCCTGCCTCAGCCTCCCAAAATGTTGAGATTATAGGCGTGAGCCACCCCACCCAGTCCAGAATGTCATATAGTAGGAATTATACAGTACATAGCCTTTTCAGACTAGCTTCTTTCACTCAGTAATATACATTTAGGGTTCCTCCATGTCTTTTCATGGATGTTTCTTTTTAATAAATTTTTAATAGGTAAAATATTTACATGGTTAAAACCAGGAAAGAGGCTGTAGTAGTCCAGGTTAGAGGTTATGGCACATGGACTAGCATGCAGATGGAAGCCAGATGGATTTAAGAGATTTGGGAGGTATAATCAACAGGCTTTGATGACTAATTTGGATGTGGTGGTGAAAGAGCAGAAAGTTAAGGATGACTTCCTGGTTTTTGATTTGAGCACCTGGATGATTAATTTGTGGTTTGTTTTTGTTTTTGTTTTTGTTTTTTTTACCAAGAGGACACAAAAGCACAGTAGCAGCTCTGTGGGGGTAAGAAAGGTTGTTCAGTTTTGGCTATGTTGAACTAGAGTTACCTGCAATACATCCACACCCAGGAAAATATTCAAGCCTGAATCTGATGATAAGAATGTGAGTTGGGCACAGTGGCTCATACCTTAAACCCCCCCTTTTGGGAGGCCAAAGCATGAAAACTGCTTGAGTCCAGGAGGTAGTGACCAAGCAACATAGTGAGATCCCATCTCTATATACAAAAAAATAAAAAGAAACTATGTGGATGTTGTCAGTATATATAAGTGGTCATCAGAGCCATGGACATGGACAGTAAGGCCCAGGCAGTGTGCAGAGTGTTACAAGCCTAGGACAGACCCAGAAGAACAGCAGCATTAGGGGTGGTCAGAGAAACACAGGTCAACAAAGAGAGTGTAGAGGAAGGAAGGTCAACAAATGCTAGGGTCATGAGGCCAAATGTCAGGAAATACAAAGTGCAAGTGATACTGACAGAAATCAATAGCCTCTTTCTTTCTAATGTTATCCTCACACAGAGGATGGCTTCTCCAAACACTCAGAGCCCTTCTGAGCCATACCTCTGCCCAATCTTCACTCCTGAGAGAGCAGGTAAACCTGAGGCATCCTGTCAGCAAGGCTGTGTTTGCAGACTTCAGCACAGTTATTTGAGACATCTATTTTCTTTCTTGGTATTTCAATATTTCTTTCTTTCTATCTTTTTTTTTTTTTTTTGAGACAATCTCACTGTTTCCCAGGCTGAAGTGCAGTGGTACAATCTTGGCTTACTGCAACCTCCTCTTCCTGGGTTCAAGTGATTCTCCTGCCTCACTCAGCCTCCCGAATAGCTGGGATTACAGGTGCCCACCACCATACCTGGCTAATTTTTGTATTTTTAGTAGAGACAGGGTTTCACCATGTTGGCCAGGCTGGTCTTGAACTCCTGACCTCAAGTAATCCACCTGCCTTGGCCTCCCAAAGTGCTGAGATTACAGGCATGAGTCACTGTGCCCAGCCGGCATTTCAGGATTTCAGTCAAACGATGTGAAGAGCAGAAGTTGAATATTAAAGCAGCAAATCCTCTACGCTAGCAAATGCTCAGTCCACTGATATGGAAACCACAGGTTCGTCTAAGTGATAGAGAAGTCTGTATAATGATGTTTCCTTCAACAAGGCCTTACAGGATCCAGCAAGTCTTTGAGGTCATGCACACTCATCTTCCTGGCATCTGTCATATGTGCATTACTCATCTGCAACTGACTGGCTCAGTTCAAACCTAAGGTTAGCGTATCTGGAGGCAAGGGACCAGTTAGCCTGTGTTTCTCATTCTGTAGCCACATCTTACTCTATTCCCATCCCACTTTACGTACAACGTCTACCCATTGCTCAACCTTCTTCACAAACTTTACTGCCATGCACAAATCTTTCCTTGGCCATTTCAGCCTATGGGCCATTTTCTCTCCTGTAAACTTTCATCACATTTTCTCTGTCACTCACCTGATTTTTGATAATATTTCGTTTGAGATTGACTTCACTGGATCTTATTTCCCCTCTGAGTTACTTGCTGCCATCAGGAAGCATATTGCAATCTTTGACATCTTTTATTTATTCTCCTAGAAGCTTAGATCCACCTCTGTCCTTGGTATAGATGTTTAGTTATTATGTAACTATTATACTAATCATATAATTACATAGAGGCCAGGTGCACTGGCTCTCTCCTGTAATCCCAGCACCAGCACTGTGGGAGGCCAAGGCGGGAAGATCACGAGGTAAAGAGATTGAGACCATCTGGCCAGCATGGTGAAACCCCGTCTCTACCAAAGCATACAAAAATTAGCGGGGTGTGGTGGTGCCCACCTGTAGTCTCACCTACTCAGGAGGCTGTGGCAAGAGAATCTCTTGAATCTGGGAGTCAGAGGTTGCAGTGAGCTGAGATCACACTACTGCACTCCAGCCTGGTGACAGAGCAAGACTCTGTCTCAAATATGTATGTGTGTGTGTGTGTGTGTGTGTGTGTGTATATATATATATATATATATAATCATATATGTACATGAGTATGGCATGTTTAAAGTTTTGAGGTGAATGCCATCCAAGCCAGGACTGGTTTCATTCAGAAGAAATGTATTAATTATTTAATTATTGAGGAATAGAGGTAAGGAAGGTATAGAAGAACAGGATAAGATTCATCATATCTAACCTGTACGGTACAACCAACTCCTTTCATACATTAAGGTTAAAATTCAAAGAATCATATAGTATAGAATGACAGTGTGCCAGTTATCGCCTTATTGCTTCTCATCTTCACACCTCCTCTTCACTGCCCCTACTTGTGATACTGGTGCTGAATCCCGGAAACATTCGTCTTCACCTGATGACTTAATGACATTGTGCTTTGTCAGTGGGGGGCTCTGGAGGGATGCTGCGGGAGAAAGGGGCTTCTCTTCCTGGTTCTCGGGTGCTTTCTTTTCTTCTTACTCCTGTGGCTCCCCTGTGGTCAAGGATAAGACTCACCCCAGCAAGTTTCACTTTAACCCCACAAGCAGCTTCTGGTAAGTTCCACAAGTGTCCTGACTGGCTTCTCGGGGATACCAGCAGCACTCCCATGGGCAGCTTCTCAACAAGATTTTCTAGCACTCAGTGGATGCCTGCTTGCCTGCCAGCCCCAGTCTGTCACACCCAGTAACTTCCTCTGCCATTCATTGGTGACAGCTATACCTTCTTAATAAGGTCTCTGTCTCTGCATCAGGGGTGGAGACTCTCCAAGTTTGTCCTTTTCTTGGGTTCTCTGTTTCAGCCCTAGGGTGAACCCTAAGCTGCTCCCTCTATCTGCTATTCCTATATTCTTCAGAGTTCGCTTTACCCTTTAATAGCTAACTCCCAGCTATTAATTTTTTTTTTTTTGAGTCAGAGTTTCATTCTCGTGCCCAGGCTAGAGTGCCGTAGTGCGATCTCATCTCACTGCAACCAGGTTCAAGCGATTCTCCTGCCTCAGCCTCTGAGTAGCTGGGATTGCAGACACGCACCACAATACCCAGCTAAGTTTTGTATTTTTAATAGAGGTGGGGTTTCACCATATTGGTCAGGCTGATCTCGAACTCCTGACCTTGTGATCCGCCCGCCTCGGCCTCCCAGAGTGCTGGGATTATAGGCGTAAGCCACCGTGCCCAGCCCTAGTTAATAATTTTTTATGTTCAACTTTTGTTCCAAATACTATGTGGTTTCTTTCTCCTAACCGGACCCTGAGGGATACAGATAGAATCGAAAGGAATCATTTTCTACAATTCCCTCACTTTATAGGTGAGGAGATTGAGCCAGAGGGACAGGGAGAGGGACCAGAAAGGCAAATGTCTTGCCTTTCACACAGTGAGAGGTATAGTTAGAGGTGGAAGCCATATCACCTAGCAGGCAATTTCAGTAGTGGCTACACTATACTCACCTAGCTCAATGTCTGGAATATAGAAAGTGTTGCATAAAAACGTGTGGAGTGAGTGAATTAATGAATTATGGCTCTGAGAGCAAGGCTTGGTTGGGGAAGTTCAGGGAAGAGAAAGCATGAAGGTATAGGGTCTTTGATAATGATGAAGTCAGTGAGATAAGAAAATGATGCAGGAGAGACCAAGATCTCTTGGCAGATAATTTGCCAGTTACTTCATAATGGAACAGGCTAACCCAGTAGCTTGACTTCAGCCCATAGATGACCTGGTGATTTGGGGTTGATTTCTTTTCTTTTTTTTTGAGACAGAGTTTCTCTCTTGTCACCCAGGCTGTAGTACAATGGCTTGATCTCGGCTCACTGCAACGTCCGCCCCCAGGTTCAAGTGATTCTCCTGCCTCAGCCTCCCAAGTAGCTGGGACTACAGGCACCCGCTACCACACCCGGCTAATTTTTTGTACTTTTAGTAGAGATGGGGTTTCACCGTGTTAGCCAGGCTGGTCACTTCAGGCTGGCAACTCCTGACCTCAGGTGATCCACCCCCTTCAGCCTCCCAAAGTGCTGGGATTATAGGCATGAGCCACTGTGTAATCCCCACAGTGACTTTTCAGATCACTCGGGCTGCCCAAATATTTACCAGATGGAGGCAGCTTCCCTGGAAGGGTTCCCAACCTAATTGGTTTGTGGCATCCAAGAGGAGTCAGCTTGGCCGGGCATCGTGGCTCATGCCTATAATCCCAGCACTTTGGGAGGCCAAGGTGGGTGGATCACCTGAGGTCTGGAGTTCGAGACCAGCCTGGCTAACATGGTGAAACCAAAGCTCTACTAAAAACAAAAAAAGTTAGCCGGGCATGGTGGCGTGTGCCTGTAATCCCAGGAACTTGGGAGGCTGAGGCAGGAGAATGGCTTGAACCTGCCGGGGGGCGAAGGTTGCAGTGAGCCAAGGTCACACCATTGCACTCCAGCCTTGGCAACAACAGCAAAACTCAGTCTGAAAAAAAAATAAAAAAGAAAAGAGGAGGCAGCTCTCTGTTGTGGCTGAAAACCAATGGCAGTAAAGGAGGCCCCTCCAGAATTGGCTCCATCTCTGACTCACTCTCTTGAGATCACAGCAACCCACAAAGCGGTGGTTTGGATTTTGTAATTAGCAGTTTGTCTTTAACTACGACGGTTTTAGCATTGCAGGTGCCAATAGTTTCTTTGAAGCATTGGCTGGGACCCAGGAGTCGCTCCTAATTTCTAATTAAGGCATGTTCTGATAGCAAAAGAAGAAAGACTAGTCTAGCATTTCAATTAGAACAGGGTGGTAGGATGGATTCGGCCTGGGCAAACTTCTCTTAGACAAATTGTTTTGACAAGTTCAATAAAAAGGAGGGGATTCTAGGAGTAACAAGATCAAGTGGAAAGAGCACTAGCCCTGAAGTTCAGCTCTCAGAGGTCAAGTCCCAGCCCTGCTACTAACTGGTTATATGATCCTAGCCAGCTCACTTCACTACTGGAGCATCAATGCTCTCTTCTTTGAAAGTCTCACCTTAACTATTTCTGAACCCCAGCGATAACATCCTAAGAGATCATGGGATTCAGGGCACCTCTCCTCTTCATCCACTGCCACCTTCAAAAAATTGACTTCTGTATGTTTCAGAGTAAATGTTTATTCTTTAAGAGTAACAGTTTCAAGGCTGGGTACAGTGGCGCACACCTGTAATCTCAGCACTTTGGGAGGCCAAGGCAGGAGGATCATCTGAGGTCAGGAGTTCAAGACCAGCTGGCCAACATAGCAAAACACTGTCTCTACTAAAAATACAAAAATTAGCCAGACCTGGTGGTGGGTGCCTATAATCTCAGCTACTTGGGAGGCTGAGGCAGAGAATCACTTGAACCCGGAAGACGGAGGTTGCACGAGTGCAGATTGTGCACTGCCCTGCAACCTGGGGTGACAGAGCAAGACTCTGGCTCCAGAAAAAAAAAAAAAGAGTAAGGGTTTCACTTTGTGCCTATCTCAGAGAAAATGACCAAAAGCATTTGTCTTCTGCATGTATTCGTTCAGTTACTCTCTGAGCACCTTCCAGGGGTTGAAAGAAGTGCCTGAGTACTAATCCTTTTTCAGGCTCACACACGCAGACCCCTCCTGTACACAGTTTTCCAGCTCAGCGGCATACCCTAACTCCTTTTCTGTACCCATAGCAGTCAGCATCTGCTCAGCTCATTTCCTAATCTATCCCATAACCTCTCTTTCACTCCAGAGTTTAGCCGTTAAATGGTTGCCTTATTTCTCAAAGGCATTTGCCATATCTCAAACCAGATGTGAGATGTGAAGGGCAGAACCTAGACCCTGCACTTTCTACCTCCCACAGAATCGAGTTCAATGTCCTCCACATGGGTAGTGCTCAGTTAATGGTCCTTAATTGATGAGTCCATTAGCCCTGCGGGTGTACAAAGGCATATGAGTGGATGTTCCAGTCCTCAGGAAAGATTCAGTGTAATTGAGGGAGACATTGCGACCTGAAGAGTTAGGTGACAGTTGGAAGCGACGTTGCCAGGCCTGTGATTCATTGTCAAGAAATGCAATAGGTCAGTGTGGTTCTCAACCTTTGGACCCCGGACCTCTTGTAAACTATGGGTTATACTAAGCATCACAAATCCTTATATCTATCAGATGACTCAGACACATCTCAGATGGTGGCCCCCTCCCCGCTTATCTGTGGTTTGGATTTCCGACGTCTGTTCCCCAGTCAATCAAGGTTCGAAAATATGAAATGGAAAATTCCAGAAATAAACAATTGATACCTTTTAAAATGTGCGCCATCCCCCTTTATCCAGCCTGGGATATTGGAATCTCCCTGTGTTCAGCATATCCACACTGTAGACGCTACCTGCTCATTAGTCCCTAGGTAGTCATCTCTGTTATCAGATGACTGTCACAGTATCACGGTGCTTCTGTTCAAGTAACTCTCATTTTGAATAACATTTTTTTTCTCTTTCTTTTTTTCTTTTTGAGATGGAGTCTCACTTTGTCACCCAGGCTGGAGTGCAGCGGCATGATCTCGGCTCACTGCAACCTCTGCCTCCCGGGTTCAAGCAATTCTCCTACCTCAACCTCCAGAGCAGCTGGAATTGCAGGCACACGCCACCACGCTCGGCTAATTTTTGCATTTTTAGTAGAGACGGGGTTTCGCCATATTGGCCAAGCTGGTCACGAACTCCTGACTTCAAGTGATCTGCCTGTTTCAGCCTCTCAAAGTGCTGGGATTACAGGCATGAACCACTGTGCCCAGCCTCTGTTATAATGTTGATGAGAAAAAAAAAAGATTCCTGGCTGGGGCTGACGTCTGTGTGGAGTTTGCTCATTCTCCTCAAGTCTGTGTGGGTTTCCTCCCACATCCCAAAGATATGTACATGAAGTGAATTTGCATGTCTGTCTTGTCTCAGGATGAGTGAGTGTGGGTGTGAGTGTGGGTGTAGGTGTGGGTGTGGGTGTGGATGCACCCTATGAGATAATGGCACCCTCTCCAGGGTGGGTTCCCACCCTTCACCCTGAGCTGCTGGGACAGGCTCCAGCTACCAATGACTCTGAACTGCAATTATTACTTGCTTTTAATAATCTTTCTTAAATACATGCATAGCACACATTTATTGTAAGGTTTAATATGAGTAGCTTGGCCTTTATTTAGAAGTTTGGTGATAGTTTTGTCACCAGAAATATGCTGCAGGAACTTAACTCTTGTTTATATCATTAACCTATGGTAAAATTGATTTCCTTATATGTTGTTTCACTTAAAGTTCTAGTTTCTAAGAACCTATTGATGATCTTAAGTGAGGACTTACCGTACTTAATGGCCTCAAAGCATAAAGAGTAGTTGTGCTGGCAATTGGGTATGCCAAAAAGATTCAAATGCTTCCTTTGAGCAAAAACATAAAAGTTCGCCACTTAATAAGGAAAGAAAAGATATTGTAGGATGAGGTTGTTTAGATCTATGACAAAGGCCAGGTGTGGTGGTGCACGTCTGAAATCCCAGCACTTTGGGAGGCTGAAGCAGTCAGATCACGTGAGGCCAGGAGTTCGAGACCAGCCTGGCTAACATGGCTAAACCCCATCTCTACTAAAAATACAAAAAAGTTTAGTTGGGTGTGGTGGTGCATGCTTGTAATCTCAGCTACTCAGGAGGCTGAGGCAAAAGAATCACTTGAACCCGGGAGGCAGAGGATGCAGTGAGCCCAGATTGTGCCACTGCACCCCAGCCTGGGTGACAGATTAAGACTCCATCTCAAAAAAAAAAAAAAAGAACTATAATAAGGAGTTTGTGCTAGTTTTGCTGTCATGCCTCAAACTGCAAAAGTTACTACCACAGTGTGTGGTATGTGCCTAGCTAAGATGGAAAGTCATTAATTTTTGTGGGTAGAAGACATGAACAGAACATGTATCAACGGATGGCAATTGGGTTTGGTATTATCCAAGGTTTCACACATCCACAGAAGGTCCTGGAATGTCTCCCCTACAGATAATAGGATACTTATTTTTCAAATATATATTGTGATTGGCAGAATACAGCCTCTTAAAGGCCTAGGATTTCATGCTATCCTTTGTTCATTATGAACTTCTAAAACAGATGCTACTCTTCCTGTCCCAGGAGTTTTAAAGCTGCGGGTTTTGATGCAGACATGGCCAATTCCAAGAACTGTACCACACACAACCAGTCCCCCAAATGGCACAAAAATGCCGTCAAGAAACCCCGATCACAAACATATGAATCTCTTAAGGGGGTGGACCTCAAGTTCCTGAGGAACATGTGCTTTGAAGCACAACAAGAAGGGCCTGAAAAAGATGCAGGCCAACAATGCTAAGGCCATGAGTGTGAGAGCCAAGGCTACTAAGGCCCTCGGGAAACCCAAAGAGGCTTGACCCACATCAGAAAGGGCATCAGCTGCAAGCTCCATCGATTCACCTGCAGTGCCCACCCCAAGCTTGGAAAATGTGCTCATGCCTACACTGCCAGGAGTCTCCAGCTCTGCTGGCCAAAGGCCAAGGCTCAAAACAAGACCCAGACCACGGCTTCAGCTCCAGCCTCAGTTCTGGCTCCAGCTCAGGCTCCCAGAGGTGCTCAGGCATCCATGAAGGCTCCCAAGTAGAGGTCTCTGTCTTCATTGTGGCAGACAGAGACCTCTACTTGGGAGCCTTCACAGGTGACCTCTGGGCTGCTGTCTGCTTGGGGCTGGTGCCTTCCTGTGCTATTTGCATGAATAAATTGGAGGCAGGAAAAATACATGCATATATACATAGATGTTAAAAGAATAATTATTGTGTAGGTTCTGTGAATATTCTTTGAAGTTAAAAACCATCATATTCAAATAGGGTTTGTTCAAACCACTGGCATAAATAGCTAGAATTTAGAAAACAAAGTGAACAATTTAGCCTAAGTGGTTCAGTGGATTTTCTTTTTCATGCAAAAGATGAGATTTGAATAATAATTTGAATAATGATTAAGTTTATACATTTCAGGTGTAATCTATTAAGTATATACATTTCAGGTGTCCCAATGTATATGAAAGGAGAAAGCTTCATACCTACATGTTATAATTCTCTGACAGGTCATGACACCTTAAATCAGGTGAATTGGAATACAGGTGAATGGAGGCCTCAGGTTAATTAACTTCTTTAAGAACAACAAGAAAATTAGCAAAGACATGAGAAACCATTCACCCTAGCTATGCATACTAATCAGCCAGCACACTCTGAAACATATTATATCAGATTTTCAATCTTCTAAGCGCTGTAGACAACTGTGTGACGTCAGCCACACCCTCAAATCTTAAGGGAAACATGAATACAAGAATACCTATGTGCGAGGAATCGTGCATAAAAGGACTCTGCCTTCAAATCAAGTCCAACTGTTTTTGTTTGTCATCAAACGTGAACGGAGATATGGGTACTAGTCCCAGATATGCCATAAATTAGCAGTGAATCACTTCTTGAATAAGTCATTTCATTCCTCTAGACTTTGATCTGATAAAGGGAGGGACTGGACCAAATAATCTTTAAGGTCTCTTCCTGCTAGTGTGTTTCTGCCATTTCGTTGGTGACTATGATGAGCAGTGCCATCTGTTCCCAAGTTGCTGGCTGCTGCCACTGCTCTCGTCCTGTGTTCTAGGAGATAGAGGATTTGCCTAGGGAGGCAAGCAGAGGCAGAGATGACTTCCTCATCTGATGTGGAATAAGTCTCTATAGGCTGTCATTTCCATAACCGTTTCACAAAAGTTGTTTCTCTACAAGAAGTGAAGCTCCCCTTTCTCCATTTCTGACCTGTCCCTTTAGGCTAAAATTTGCCAGCGAACCTGATTTCTTTCTTCCTATTTTTGAACTTGATTTCACTCACATAAGAAATGCCGCCTGTTCGCTCCTGCACTGCTGGGAGGAAATCATGTAAGATGACCCAGCTCTTTTGAAAAATATCATGGCATGAAAGATCACAATGCTTAAAAATGTTTATAGCCTTTAATCTTATAATCTTACTTCCAGAAATCAATCTTAAGGAAGTAATTCTAAATGTCATTACAGATTTAGAGGGTGCTCATCATTGAGTTGTATAACTGCAAAAACTGGAAGCAGCCTACACTTCCGGAACAGAGGAATGCTGAAGAAGTCATGGCATATTGAAACGATGAAATACTGTGTTAACAAACGGTGTTAAAGACTTTGAAACAGAGACTCAGAGTCCACTTATTTTGAAAAATGATAAGTGAAGAATACAAGATACAAAATTAGGCTGGGCACAGTGGCTCATGCCCATAATCCCAGCACTTTGGGAGGCTGAGGCAGGCAGATCACCTGAGGTCAGGAGTTCGAGACCAGCCTGGCCAACATGATGAAACCCTGTCTCTACCAAAAATACAAAAATTAGCCAGGTATGGAGGCGGGTGCCTGTAATCCCAGCTACTCGGGAGACTGAGGCAGGAGAATCGCTTGAACCCTAGAGGTGAAGGTTGCAGTGAACCGAGATTGCATCATTACACTCCGGTTTGGGCAACAAGAGTGAGACTCTATCTCAAAAACAAACAAAATTGATTGTATCATGTGATTTCAACTCCGTAAACAAATAAAATGGATAGGAAAAAATATTGAAAAGAAATACACCAAAATGTTAGCAGTGGTATTTCTGGATGCTGGGATTTTCTCTTATACTCATCTAATTTTTTTATTAACAAATTTTTATTGTTATAAAAACAAAAATACTGGCCAGGTGTGGTGGCTCCTGCCTGTAATCCCAGCACATCACGGCAGGTGGATCACCTGAGGTTAGGAGTTCGAGAACAACCTGGCCAACATGGCGAAACCGTGTCTCTGCTAAAAATATAAAAATTAGCTGGGTATGGTGGTGTGTGCCTGTAATCTCAGCTACTTGGAAGACTGAGACAGGAGAATCACTTGAACCCAGGAGGAGGAGGTTGAAGTGAGCCAAGATCTTGCAACTCACTCCAGCCTGGACAACAGAGCAAGACTCTGTCTCAAAAAAAAAAAAAAGAAAGAAAGAAAGAAAGAAAACTCACAGAGCAGGAGACCCTACCAGGAAGATAATTGTGGGGCTTCCCCTCAAGCTCCCCACCCGCATGGGTGGCCCTGATGAGACAGAGCGTGTATACATTCATTAGTGGCTCCCTGACCTGCCAAAGCGGCCCAGCGGAAGGCGCTCTGCTGTGCTTGTCACTAAATTTAGACTACAGGTGGCAGGAAGGACACAGGAGGAAGGATTAAAGATCTAAGGGGGCGGCTGCTTAGGAAGTTTTGGGAACCTAAATCTGGGTTGTGCTGTTGAGTGGAAACACCACTTCTAAACATCCCAGCTAGCTGGTGTGGCACTGTTTGTCCCGAGAACTGCAGGTGAAGACTCACTTGTCCACACAAATGCCCAGCCTGTGCACCACCAGCAGGAGTCTGCTGAGACCAGGAGCCAACCGGGTGGGCAACCCCACTAGAGACTTTTGGGGGTGTTCTGCTTGCTCTGAAGGCTGGCCGATCCCAGCTGCTGGAAAGTTAGATCCCATAGCGGGATGCCACAGGCAGCCTGGACAAAGCCTGGGCAACACCCGGGAGATCTTCCCTTCCTCTCAAACATCTGGCACGGAGGTGAAGTGCGAGGGCTCTGGAGTGAGAGCTGTAAGGCCGATAGCCTCGCCATAAACTGGAATTTAATTTGTCTCGTGCTGGCCTCAGTTTCCTCATTTTAAACTCGGCAATATCCTTACAAGAATAACCGTACACTCAGCCTTCGGGGGTGGGTTTGCATAGACCTGCCCACCACAGAACACCAAGCATCTGGCAGCTTTCACAAGGCACTTAGCTTTGGTCCAGAAGCGGAAGAAGCCTCTTGCCCCAGAGAGTAGCATGGGTGACCACTGGTTAAACAGATGGTTCTGTTCTTTCTTCCTCCTTGATTGGTTGGTTGGCAATCAGGAGGAATTTAAGATGCCTTCAGTTTATCTTCCAGGAAAAGAGGCAGGGGCACTGGTGAAAGGAATCCTGGAGAAGCTGCCGCTGCCTTCGGGCAATTTCCAGCAGCCAGCATGGGGTCTTACACAGGGAGGTGCCCAGCCTCAGGGGCATGCAGTAACACCCCACCCACATCTCCTGGAGTCCCTCCTTGCTCAGCTCCCAAAAGCAAGCTATCATTTGGAAGACTGCCAAAATGCTTCCTCTTTTAAGCAGGCTTCCAGGACTATGAGAAGAGAAATAACATGGAATTCCACCCAACATGAGCACGTACACACACACACACACAGACACACACATACGTACACACACACACACACACACACACTCTACCTCCTCATCTCCTGCAGATAAAAGCACTTGCCTTTGTCCAGCACTGAAAATGAGACTTGTCTGGTGTTCATGAGTGAGGCTTAGAATGGGCCCAGAGGCTTCTATTTGATTTGCTGATGCCACAAGGTCAGCAGTGGGCAGGGCAATGGTTTGGGAAAAAAAACATAGTCTATTGTCCTGGCTTTGTTATTCACTGCTGTACTAAATGAGCAAGTTGCTATCTTATTCTGAGCCCATGATCTCAGCACGTGTGGGAGTAAAGGGCATCAGAGCTCCCATCGCTGTACTGTTTTGGGATTCTTCGTAGAGCAGCCCAGGGATGAAAGAACACGGTGTATGGTGTGGGAATGGGAGCCAGGACGCAGGGCCACCCTCCGGGACATCTCTGGGTTTCTGCAGCTCCCAGCCTGGCTGCACACAGCCTGTCTTCCTCCTCTGGCTGGGAGCCCCACGCGGTCACAGGTGGGCCTGCCCTCTACAGCTCCACCCTTGGCTCCGGTTCCTGGTGCTGCACTAATTACGTGCCTAGTAAACCTTTGTTGAGAAAATGAATGTGTGGCTCGTGTGCAGTGAGGGTGGACGTGGTGAATGAAAACCAGAGCACTTAGAGTTCCTAGGGGGTAGGATTCAAGCTGCTCACGGGTCTGTAAGTGAATACGCTGGAAGAAAAGCTTCCAGAAAGAACTGTTCTCAGTCCTTCTTGTACCAGCAGCAAGGCCTCCCCTCTTACTTCTGGGGAAGGATTACTTTAGAGCAGCCATACTCTTGTCCCTGGCCTGGCTTCCCTATAGAAAAGCGCTGTGGGAGGAGGCAGGTTACTGAACTGGGAACCCTACAGAGGACAGGGGGACTGAGCACCTTGGGCCTCACCACCATGGCTCACGTCTCAGCCTCATTCATCTCTGAGCCCAGCCCTCAGCGAGGTGGCTGCTGAGACACTTCACTGGCTGTGTGGAGAAGTCTTGGAAATAAATGTTGGAAGTGGATGCTCGGTGCCACAAAGAAAAATCAGCACTGAGCCAAAGGATCTTTCAGCAACGCAATTTTTACTTCCTGGACTGCAGGAAGAATACGCCCAGCAGCCATTGTGCCACGAGAATACAACGAACAAAAGAAAACACACAAATTTATCCCTTATGCATTTGGGGTTGTCCTTACTGCTGTGTCTGATCTCTGTTGCCTGGAGTCAGACCTCACAATCTAAACTAAAATCTGATTGGTTAATAACTTAAAACTTTTCTAAACAGGTAAAAGCAATGGAGAG